>CAUDMG010003604.1:1967500-2052500 GCA_958450375.1 Homarus gammarus
GGTGGGGCGTGTGAGTGTGGTGAGGGTGTGTGGGTGTGGTGAGGGCGTAGGGATGTAGTGGGGGAATATGAGTGTGGGGGGTGTGTGGGAGTGATGAGGGCGTGTGAGTGTGGGGGTGTGGGTGTGGTGAGGGCGTGTGGGTGTGGTGAGGGCGTGTGGGTGTGGTGGTGGCGTGTGAGTGTGGTGAGGGTGTGTGTATGTGTGTGTGTCCGTGTGTAGTGTGCACGTGTGTGTATGTGTGGTGTGGTGTGTGTGGGTGTGGTGATGACGTGTGGGTGTTGTGGGGTGTGAGTGTGGTGAGGTGTGTGAGTGTGTGTGTGTGTGAGTGTGCAGTGTGTGTGGTGTGTGTGTGTGTGGTGATGATGTGTGGGTGTTGTGAGGGCATGCGTGGGTGTTGTTAGGGTTTGAGTGGGTGTTGTGAGAGCATGTGTGGGTGTTGTGAGGGCATGTGTGGGTGTTGTGAGGACATGTGTGGGAGTTTTGAGGGCATGCGTGGGTGTTGTGAGGGCATGTGTGGGTGTTGAGAGGGCATGCGTGGGTGTTGTGAGGGCATGTGTGGTGTTGTGAGGGCATGTGTGGGTGTTGTGAGGGCATGTGTGGGTGTTGTGAGGGCATGTGTGTGTGTGTTGTGAGGGTATGTGTGGGTGTTGTGAGGGCATGTGTGGGTGTTGTGAGGGCATGTGTGGGTGTTGTGAGGGCATGTGTGGGTGTTGTGAGGGCATGTGTGGGTGTGGTGAGGGCATGTGTGGGTGTGGTGAGGGCATGTGTGGGTGTTGTGAGGGCATGTGTGGGTGTGGTGAGGGCATGTGTGGGTGTTGTGAGGGCATGTGTGGGTGTGGTGAGGGCATGTGTGGGTGCTGTGAGGGCATGTGTGGGTGTTGTGAGGGCTTGTGTGGGTGGCGGGTGCGTGCGTGTGTGTGAACATACAGTACCGGATGAAGGGACTTTTCGATGGAAGACGACTCCAGGCAGTAACAAAGGTGACGGCAGTTTTCACCACTGAACTTCAGTATGCAGACGGCCTCACCCTTGTAGCTCACACTGGACACGACCTACTGGAGATCCTCAACACCTACACAGATGCGTATGCACAATTCGGCCTTGAGGTGAATGTTCGTAAGACTCAGATTTTCTTTTAGCCTGCCCCTGGTTCAGCCACACCTCCAGCATCCAACCAACTTAACAGTACTACCCTCTCTAATGTTACCCACTCTCAGTATCTCGGCTCCTACCTGTCCACCACCGCGGACATCAATGAAGAGATTCCACATCGGATCAGATGTGAATCTCAAACCTTTGGTAGACTCCGTGCCAGTACCTTCAGCTACAGGGAGCTGAAATAATCTACAAGGTTGCATGTATATCGAGCAGTGATCCTCCCCAACCTGATATATGGCAGCGAGACATGGGTCACATACAGCAGGCACCTCAAGGCACTTGAAAACTTTCACCAATGTAGTCTACGTTCTATGCTCTTAGTTAGCTGGGTAGACAAGAGAAAAAACGCCAGTATTCTCGCTGACACCAACTATAGGAGCATCTAGGCTACCATTATTCATGAACTACTACGTTGGACTGGCCATGTTACCCGCATGGACAACAGTAGACTGCCAAAGCAAGTACTTTACAGTCACCTAACGAATAATAAGCGTAACGCTGGCGGGCAACTGAAAAGGTATAAGGATAGTCTTAGACAAACCTGAAAAAGTGCCAAATCGAACCCTTCACCTAAGAGATGATCACTTCACACTGTAACGCTTGGAGGATCACCACTCGAGAACGTGTCAATACTTTCAAGTCAACCCGACTGTATACCGAGGAAGACAAGCGCCAGCGCCGGAAAGACGCTGCCGCCGCACCTCCCCCACAAGATGTAGCCCTCGACAAGTGCAACATCTGTGGACGACCCTGCCGGTACCGTATCGGCCTCTGGAGTTACCTCAGAGCTCACCAACGAAGGTGGCATCTTTAATAACTCATATCATTGTATCAAAGCTGGATGATCGTCTTACTCGATTCCGAGTGACAGCAAAGAGTAGTGTGTGTGTGTGTGTGTGTGTGTGGAGGCCTGTGAATATGGTGAGTGCGTGTGAGTGTGATGTGGGTGTGTTTGTGTAGTAAGGATTTGTGGGTGTGTATGTGGTAAACACTTGTAGGTGTGGGTATGGTGTGGATGTGTGTAGGTGTGGGGAAGACATGTGGGTGTGGTGTGGACGTGTGTAGGCGTGGCGAAGACGTATGGGTGTGGTGTGGACGTGTGGAGGCGTGGCGAAGACGTATGGGTGTGGTGGACGTGTGTAGTGTGCGAAGACGTGTAGGTGTGGAGTGGTAGGTGGGCGAAGACGTGTGGGTGTGGGTGGACGGTGTAGGCGGGAAGACGTGGCCGAAGACGTTTGGGCGTGGTAGGTGGCGAAGACGTGTGGTGTGGACGTGTGTAGGCGTGGCGAAGACGTATGGGTGTGGTGTGGACGTGTGTAGGTGTGGCGAAGACGTATGGGTGTGGTGTGGACGTGTGTAGGCGTGGCGAAGACGTATGGGTGTGGTGTGGACGTGTGTAGGCGTGGCGAAGACGTATGGGTGTGGTGTGGACGTGTGTAGGTGGAGACGTAGGTGTGGTGGGCGTGGTAGGTGGGGAGAGTGTAGTGTGGTGGACGTGTGTAGGCGTGGCGAAGACGTGTGGTGTGTGGACGTGTGTAGGCGTGGGGAAGACATGTGGGTGTGGTGTGGACGTGTGTAGGTGTGGCGAAGACGTGTAGGTGTGGTGTGGACGTGTGTAGGTGTGGCGAAGACGTGTGGGTGTGGTGTGGACGTGTGTAGGTGTGGCGAAGACGTGTAGGTGTGGTGTGGACGTGTGTAGGTGTGGCGAAGGCGTATGGGTGTGGTGTGGACGTGTATAGGTGTGGCGAAGACGTAGTAATCTTGGTGTCTGACGTTAGGCAGTGATGGTTCATGGTGTTCCTTTGCTAGGCTGTGATCTTACTGTTGGTGTTGCTGTTTTTGTTACACCTGTTCCTATTACTCTACAGCTGGGCTGCTGTCACCCCTCCTGCTGCTGCTGCTGCTGCTTCTACTTCATTCGTCTCCTCCTCCTCCTCCTCCTCCACTTCTCTTCTCCTCTCTTCCTCTCCTCTTCCGTTTCTTTAACATAAACATCAGCACATGTAAATTATGACTGAAAAACCAAGTTAAAAAAAAATATAATAAAAAATAAATAAATAAATAAAAATACATATATATATATATATATAGATAAATATATATATATATATATATATATATATATATATATATATATATATATATTAAACGAAGGAGCTCGAGTCTTGCTGAACCTAAACAAAAAGGTCTTCCAAGAACCCAGCCGAGACATTTCAACATCTTCACATTTACACCCTCAGTAACAAGGATAATTTTCACTACGCCATTAAGAGAGAAGAGGACCAAGACGTTTCAGGCTGGACATGGCCTCGTTATGTCGACACTATCTCAGGTACTGGCAATTAAAACGACTTATTTCGATGTCTGGACGCCCTGGGAGAGAGGGTCGACCTGACCAAGGGGACTGTTCAGGTGTACGTGCCTCTGTTTAGGTTTTGTTTTTTCCTTACCAAATTGGGAGAGAGAGAGAGAGAGAGAGAGAGAGAGAGAGAGAGAGAGAGAGAGAGAGAGTGTGTTCAGTAAAATAGTCATACACGTTAACGCCGATTCAGTATGTATACATATATACATAAACGTGGTCTGTCTCCCAGCTACCATCTGTCTCAAGCGTTAAGTGTTACTTTGCTCCATAAACGTGATGTAAGTTGTAGTTTCTCCAAATACTCTACAGTATTCCCAAAACTCCATTTGCTATCTGCCTTTAACTATGTGTCTGTCCCTTATAAGTGCTGTCTCTTTTCAGGTGTTGGTCCATCTCCAAATGCTGTCAGTTTCTAAGAGTAATAGGTCTATATGTCTCCAGGTTTGGCTAATTTCTTCAGCTCCTGGAAATGGATTGTGTCTGGGGGCTGTCTGTTCGTGCGGTCTGGCTTTGTTTATTTCCAGGTGTGTTCTAATTGTGTCCAGGTGATGTTTATACTTAAGTGTCTGTCTTCAAATGGAACTTCTCTTCATCTATAGTTTTTCTCTGAAAGGTATCGTACGTGGCCAAGTGCTGTCAGTCTCCAAGAGTGATTTTCACCAAGTGTTCTCCAAGCATGAGTTTCCATAAGTGTTGGCTGCTGTCTCAATACCAGGTCTATTTCCAAGTGCTGTCAGTCAATCTCCAAGTCTGGTCTATTTGTATGTGCTGTCTGTCGGTCTCCAGATGCTGTCTATCACCATGTACGAGACGTGGTGTTGTATCTCCAAGTGCCGTCAGTCTCCGAGTGTGAGGTGTCATCGTGTGTTGCGTCACCTGGGAGAGCCCCCAACATGCAACCCGTCAAGATCGTCCAAGTTTTTCCTCCGTCACCCACTCCAGCTGTCTCGAGCTGCTTCTTCGGGCAGGTCGTCACTTCTTGCGCGTCTCCCTCGTCAGGCTGGAACTCTTAATTAAACAACTGATGATTAAATTGGTGGTTATGACCTGAGAATTGTCAAGAGGCGTCCAAGTGAAGAACTCGACGAGGTGCCGGCCGAGGCGAGGGCCCCTTGGGATGAAGCCGTGTGAGTCGCTCTTCTCATGATGTCTTTCCAATATTTTTACATTACTTATAATTACGACACCTTTATGCTTACAAACATCATTTGTATTTACAATAAAATAATACTGGTACTTAGCAACGCCATGTACACTTAAGACAGGTACAAAACTAATTTCTTACTCACATGTTTAATTTACTATATAATGTATCCTACGAGGTTGTTCGATTTAATTATTACGACCTACTGTCTCTATAGTGAATGTTTTACCTATTCTCATTTACATTCATAACGTCGAAGCTACTTTATACACCTACACTACTTCATTCATCATATCTGATTATTTACAGCATTTACGCCTATACCACCCAAGCTTTTTTTTTTTTTTTTTTGCGTATGAATCTCATTATATTAAACATACACTACACCTGCGTCTGTGTATGTTCTTACGTCCAACACTTACATTTATACCATCCAAACTCTTTTTATTGCGGTACATTCCATTGTATTTAACTTTTATAACACCCCACTCCTTATATTTACATCCAGTCTCTCTTCTTATTATATGAAATATTTACATTGCTTCACTCATCATTTTTACATATTTCCAACACTTACACTTACACCAACCAAGCTCCCGTCATTTTTTGTTTACAAGTATATCCCATTGCAGAGAATATTAAACATGAACAAGACTTCACTCTCCCCTAACATTCTCTTATCCTTTATACTGAACATTTACACTGCTTCACTCATCATATTTACTTATTTACAGCACTTACATTTACACCCAGTCAGGCTCCCTTGACGTTCTGCAAACATTTATTTTAGGAAGGAAGGGCCTCACTAGCGACAATATATTTCACGTACATACCCACAAGAAAACACGCATCAAACGCCAGCCAACATCAAAAGGAAACCAGCCAACCATTCCTCCCTTTGACTCCCTATATAAACTGGTATCGTTTTCTGCCTGGTGAGGGAGAGACCCGCTTACCCTCCCTCTCCCCCCTCTCTCCCTCTCTCTCTCTCAGTCTCTCCCTCCCTCCCTCCCAACAGATTCCAGCTTGCATTCCCTTTCTCTCCTTCCAGACTCCTGCATGTCTTTCCCTCACTCTCCCTCCCGGTGTTCCTCCCTACCCCCTTCCATCCTCTCCCTTCATACCTCCACACTCCTGTTTGTCTGCCCCCCCCCTCTCTTTCTCTCTCTCTCTCCCAGTCTTCCCCTCCCACCTCAGTATAATTTTTCCTTATTTTCCCTTTTTCCATTCCTCTCACTTCCTTAACACTCACTCTCTTCTTCTTTTCATTTTCAATACTTCTTTCTTCTCCCATCACCTTTTTCCCTCCTCCTAAACTCCAAATCTCTCTCCATTCCTTCATCACTTATCCTTTCCTCTCTTATATTTCTCCTTCCCCCCCCTCTCTCAACTATCTCATCCTCTCATTCTCTTTATCCATATATCTGTCTATCTTCTTAACTTATCTCTCTCTTCCCTCTCTATAATTATCTCCACCTGCCTTTCCTTTACTTTCTCCCTCAATTTGTTTTTTCTACCATTTTCTGCCATTTACGTCTCCTCTCCCTCCTTCTATCTTGCCATCTCCTTCCTTTCCTCTACTTCTTCTTTCCTCTCTACCTCCCTCTCCTACCTTCCCATCTACCACCCTCTCCCTCCACCTCCCCATGTATTTCCCCTTCTTTCTATCACTCTTTCTCTTTTAGTATTCTCTTAGTTTCCATTGTCGATCCATTTTCTGTCAATTCTCTACCTCTTCCTTCTTCTCTTTGTTTACCTGTCACATCACCCCTGTTTCTTTTTCATCTATCTACGTGTACTTTCCCTATTTTCCATAAACATTCTTCCTTTTCTTACCTCCCTTTCCATCTTCTTTCTGTCTATCCCATCCATCGTTTTATCCTCTCACTACCGCCCCATTCCCCCTTCTCTCACACTCCTCCCCATTCATTTCCATTTCCCTATCTACTTATTCTCTTGCCTTTTCCTAACCTCCTCCATTCCCCTTTTTTCAATTTTGTTACCACCCCCTCCCATCCCATCAACTCACCTCTGTTTTCATTTCCCTTTTCCCTTCTATATCAACAACCCATTTCAACACTTCTTTTACAACTTCCATTCCTCCTTTTCCATCAAATCCCTCCCCCCTTTTCATTTTCCTGTTCCTTCAACCCACATCAACCAATTCATCTCTTCTCCCTTTCCACTTTCTATACCCACCCAACCCCAGTATGCAAACTACAACCCTTTCCCACATTAAATACCCCCACCTAAACACCATTCCTGACAACCACCCACCCACCCTCCCTCCCTCTCAAATCAGTCACCCCCACAAATTAACCCCATACCCCCTCCACCCAACTACCCCTTATTTCCTCCCTCCCTTCCTTGTTTCCTTCCTTCTTCCCTCCTCCTTCCCCCATCTACCGTAGCCAATTCGCATCTACCTAAAAACAGTGACGAAGGCTATGACAGGGAAGGCTGGGTGTATTGGAGAGAGAGAGAGAGAGAGAGAGAGAGAGAGAGAGAGAGAGAGAGAGAGAGAGAGAGAGAGTGTGTGTGTATCCCCTGTGCTAAGTCGCAGAGTCCCGGGGTTGTGTTATTGCCTATTACTGCTGTATTAGTCGGGTCACATGATATTATAGATGTGACCGTGGAACCCGGGTCGAGTTGCATTTTATATTTGCCATCGTAATTGGTGATATCATATGATTGGCGTTCGCTCAGTGAGGGCCGCGTCTCGCTTCTCTATTGACTCCCTACTCTCTCTCACTCACTCACTCACTCTCTCTCTCTCTCAGGGCCAGAGGAGGGAGACGGAGCTAGTCTTTCGTTTTGTTTTCCAGCGAGTGTTGAGTTATTTTTGTTTCTTAATGCTTACGTGATGTGTTTATTCTCTCGTATATTGAGTTTCTTTTAGTAGTATTTTGTGTTTCGTCTTTTGTTGAATGAGATATTGTTTCCTATTGTTCCCGCTAGTGAGTTTATTTTGTTTTTTATGGTTGCTTGGTGTAGTTACTCTTTTATTAACTGGGTCCTCCCCAGCTTTTTTTTTTTCGATATGCGAGTTATTCTTTTGTTCAGTGGCCGCTTTTTGTTTTTTATTTGGACAAAAGTTAATTTTAGTTTACTTTTTCGAGTATTTTTTTGTTCTTATTTATTCTCTGATTTATCGAGATTATTTTGGATATTTATTCATCTTGTTAAATATGTTATTCTACCTCTGTGTTAAATGAGTTTTTATTTGCTTTTTTTTTCCTGGAGGTTGACTGAGCTATCTTTATTTTCTTTAATTTAATTGTTTCTTGACAAATTTATTATTTATTTAATTTTCATTCGTTCCAATTTTGTTTTCGCTAATTGTTTTTTATTGTACTTTCTTGTGGACGATTTTATTTTTATTTTGTTATATTATTTTTCTCATTTATCGTTCATCTTTCTATTGTTTTTGTTTTTTAATGTGCTACAGTTTTTCGTTTTAGTCTTACGCGCTGTTATTCTCTTGTGTATTCGCTCACTTTTAAGGAGACTTATTCTTTTTTTATGCGGTTACTCCTTCGTTTATTCCTTCTTTGGTTAAGTGAGAGAGAGAGAGAGAGAGAGAGAGAGAGAGAGAGAGAGAGAGAGAGCTTGTCCGTCAATCTGTACGTCAGTGATTGTAGAGTCTCAGTGTAATGTCGATGCCATTTTGACAGCAATTTATGTACCACAGTGCAAAGTAGAGGCAGAAGGATACGCTCTTACATCTCCAGTCGGGGAAAAAAAAACATTGATATACGAACCTGTAAGAATCCAGGTTATAATCCAGACCACGTGTTAAGAACTTTCACGTACAACACTCATTATTATCAGTCCCCCGACCAGCTCCTCCCCCACCAGACACTAAAATTATCTCCTATACTGACACACACACACAGCCTCCAGATGATGATAAGAGGCATGTCACTTGTCGTTACCCCCTCCTTCACAACCTCCTCGACCCAATTGTATTACTACTACAACCACCACCACTACTATACCATGACCACTACCACCACTACTATACCATGACCACTACCACCACCACCCCTATCAACAACACCACTACTACCACCACCACCACCACCACTACTAACACTACTACCACCACCACTACTCTTATTATCTCAACCTTTACCCGCTCCCTGACAGACCAATTGGCTTACGTGAGTACAGATGGGTACGCGTGTATGGTTTAATATAAATGTAAGAATATAGAGTATATATACATGTGTGTGTGTGTGAGTGTGTGTGTGTGTGTGCCATACAGTCAGCAAGTGTCCCGTAGCCACTATACCCAGGAGCCAGTTAGTCCTGACCGCCAGCTTAACGAGTCTTAACGCGTCATGTTGTTATTATTGGTGTGTCACGTGACCGGCGTCTAGCGTGTCCTGAACTATCCACCATTTTTTGCTAAGACGCCAAATAACCTTTTATCTTTTTTCTCTCCTCCTTCTCCCAGGCCCACCAACCATACCAGGCAGGTTTTCTTACCATGGTTTCTTGTCTTCTTCCCTCCGAGGGTTGATTATACAGTTAACGAGACGATTGGGGGGTGTTCCAGGTGGTTAAGTAGGTTGGATTATGGTTTTGTGGTTGTCAAGGTGGCGGTAGTGAAGGCTGTTAGTGAGTGCTGATAACTCCAGCTCATACTTAAGCTTATTACCCAAGAAAAAAAAATATGGTTTTGTGATAAGTTTATTTTTAGGCGAGATGATTTAGGAAGGTTTTTGGTCGGGGTGTCTTGTTAAACGAAGATACATCTGGGAGGGGGGAGGGGGGGGGGGTTGTCTTAATAATGGGGTTTTATAGTTCCTTGGTGATGGCGGTTTTCTACTTATTTGTTTCTTTTGATTTTTTGAAGGGAGGAATTGAGAGAGGAGAGGGGAGGGGAGGGGAGAGAGGAGGGGAGGGGAGAGATGAGGGGAGAGGGGAGATGGGAGAGGGAGGGGAGAGGGGAGGAGAGAGATAGGGGGGAGGGGACGGGGGAAAGGAGGGAAGAGATGTAAGGGGAACATCTACTGAATGGTAAAGGAAAAATCCATCAAGGTTTAAGAGTTTATAATGATAAAGAAATAAAAATTTGTTTAGTTAGCGAGAATAAAGGTTAAGTTCCAATGGCGGCTGTGGTAATTATCTTCCCAATAATGATTTATAACAATATTTACCATTATATTCTTAATAATAGTAAATACCGTATCTTATTAATGGTTATTGATGGCAGGTGTGATTAAAGTTATTGTGGTTGTAAAAGTGGTTGTGGTTATGGTGACGCCTATGGTGGTCAAGGCGATCAATATGACTACGGCATTGTATAGGATCCAGAGTTCTATTTCCCTGCCAGAGTGGAGGAGCGGGTTCGTTCCCTTCGTACATCTTAAACCTCGCCCAGTCGGTAATAAATTACTACAGACTAACGGGAGTGGTGGTAGGACCCTGGGGCTGAGTAGCATCCTGTCAAGAGTAACCAACCCACTACAGTAGCTGGTGAATGTGAAGGGTTCAACACCTAGCAGTCAACTATTATACCAAGACACTGTTGATAACTATTATACCAAGACACTGTTGATAACTATTATACCAAGACACTGTTGATAACTATTATACCAAGACACTGTTGATAACTATTATACCAAGACACTGTTGATAACTATTATACCAAGACACTGTTGATAACTATTATACCAAGACACTGTTGATAACTATTATACCAAGACACTGTTGATAACTATTATACCAAGACACTGTTGATAACTATTATACCAAGACACTGTTGATAACTATTATACCAAGACACTGTTGATAACTATTATACCAAGACACTGTTGATAACTATTATACCAAGACACTGTTGATGACTATTATACCAAGACACTGTTGGTGACTGTTATAACAAGACACTGTTGATAACTATTATACCAAGACACTGTTGGTGACTGTCATACCAAGACACTGTTGATAACTATTATACCAAGACACTGTTGGTGACTGTTATACCAAGACACTGTTGATAACTATTATACCAAGACACTGTTGGTGACTGTTATAACAAGACACTGTTGATAACTATTATACCAAGACACTGTTGATAACTATTATACCAAGACATTGTTGATGAATATTATACCAAGACACTGTTGATAACTATTATACCAAGACACTGTTGGTAACTATTATACCGAGACATTGTTGATGACTATTATACCAAGACACTGTTGATAACTATTATACGAAGACACTGTTGATAACAATTATACCAAGACACTGTTGGTGACTATTATACCAAGACACTGTTGATGACTATTATACCAAGACACGGTTGATAACTATTATACCAAGACACTGTTGATAACTATTATACCAAGACACTGTTGATGACTATTTTACCAAGACACTGTTGGTGACTGTTATAACAAGACACTGTTGATAACTATTATACCAAGACACTGTTGATAACTATTATACCAAGACACTGTTGGTAACTATTATACCAAGACACTGTTGATGACTATTATACCAAGACACTGTTGATAACTATTATACCAAGACACTGTTGATAACTATTATACCAAGACACTGTTGGTGACTATTATACCAAGACACTGTTGATGACTGTTATACCAAGACACGGTTGATAACTATTATACCAAGACACTGTTGATGACTATTATACCAAGACACTGTTGATGACTATTATACCAAGACACTGTTGATGACTATTATACCAAGACACTGTTGATGACTATTATACCAAGACACTGTTGATAACTATTATACCAAGACACTGTTGATGACTATTATACCAAGACACTGTTGATAACTATTATACCAAGACACTGTTGATAACTATTATACCAAGACACTGTTGATAACTATTATACCAAGACACTGTTGATAACTATTATACCAAGACACTGTTGATGACTATTATACCAAGACACTGTTGATGACTATTATACCAAGACACGGTTGATGACTATTATACCAAGACACTGTTGATGACTATTATACCAAGACACTGTCGATGACTATTATACCAAGACACGGTTGATAACTATTATACCAAGACACTGTTGATGACTATTATACCAAGACACTGTTGATGACTATTATACCAAGACACTGTTGATAACTATTATACCAAGACACTGTTGATAACTATTATACCAAGACACTGTTGATGACTATTATACCAAGACACTGTTGATAACTATTACACAAATACACTGTTGGTAACTATTATACAAGACACTGTGATAATATACCAAGACACTGTTGATACTATTATACCAAGACACTGTTGTAACTATTATACAAGACACTGTTGATAACTATTATACCAAGACACTGTTGATAACTATTATACCAAGACACTGTTGATAACTATTATACCAAGACACTGTTGATAACTATTATACCAAGACACTGTTGGTGACTATTATACAAAGACACTGTTAATAACTATTATACCAAGACACTGTTGATAACTATTATACCAAGACACTGTTGGTAACTATTATACCAAGACACTGTTGATGACTGTTATAACAAGACACTGTTGGTGACTGTTATAACAAGACACTGTTGATGACTATTATAACAAGACACTGTTGATGACTATCATAACAAGACACTGTTGGTGACTATTATACCAAGACACCATTGATAACTATTATACCAAGACACTGTTGGTAACTATTATACCAAGACACTGTTGATGACTGTTATATCAAGACACTGTTGGTGACTATTATACCAAGACACTGTTGATAACTATTATACCAAGACACTGTTGATAACTATTATACCAAGACACTGTTGGTAACTATTATACCAAGACACTGTTGATAACTATTATAACAAGACACTGTTGATAACTATTATACCAAGACACTGTTGGTGACTATTATACCAAGACACTGTTGATAACTATTATACCAAGACACTGTTGATAACTATTATACCAAGACACTGTTGATAACTATTATACCAAGACACTGTTGATAACTATTATACCAAGACACTGTTGATAACTATTATACCAAGACACTGTTGATAACTATTATACCAAGACACTGTTGATAACTATTATACCAAGACACTGTTGATAACTATTATACCAAGACACTGTTGATAACTATTATACCAAGACACTGTTGGTGACTATTATACCAAGACACTGTTGATAACTATTATAACAAGACACTGTTGATAACTATTATACCAAGACACTATTGGTGACTGTTATAACAAGACACTGTTGGTGACTGTTATAACAAGACACTGTTGATGACTATTATAACAAGACACTGTTGATGACTATTATAACAAGACACTGTTGGTGACTATTATACCAAGACACTGTTGATAACTATTATACCAAGACACTGTTGGTAACTATTATACCAAGACACTGTTGATGACTGTTATATCAAGACACTGTTGGTGACTATTATACCAAGACACTGTTGATAACTATTATACCAAGACACTGTTGATAACTATTATACCAAGACACTGTTGGTAACTATTATAGCAAGACACTGTTGATAACTATTATAACAAGACACTGGTGATAACTATTATACCAAGACACTGTTGATGACTGTTATAACAAAACACTGTTGATGACTATTATACCAAGACACTGTTGATAACTATTATACCAAGACACTGTTGATGACTGTTATAACAAGACACTGATGAAAACTATTATACCAAGACACTGTTGGTGACTATTATACCAAGACACTGTTGATAAGTGTTATACCAAGACACTGTTGATAACTATTATACCAAGACACTGTTGATAACTATTATACCAAGACACTGTTGATGACTGTTATAACAAGACACTGTTGATAACTATTATACAAAGACACTGTTGATAACTATTATACCATGACACTGTTGGTGACTGTTATAACAAGACACTGTTGATGACTGTTATAACAAGACACTGTTGATGACTATTATACCAAGAAACTGTTGATAACTATTATACAAAGACACTGTTGATAACAATTATACCAAGACATTGTTGATAACTATTATACCAAGACATTGTTGATAACTATTATACCAAGACACTGTTGATGACTATTATACCAAGACACTGTTGATGACTATTTTACCAAGACACTGTTGATGACTGTTATAACAAGACACTGTTGATGACTATTATACCAAGACACTGTTGATGACTATTATACCAAGACACTGTTGATGACTATTATACCAAGACACTGTTGGTGACTGTTATACCAAGACACTGATGATAACTATTATACCAAGACACTGTTGATGACTATTATACCAAGACACTGTTGGTGACTGTTATAACAAGACACTGTTGGTGACTGTTATAACAAGACACTGTTGGTGACTGTTATAACAAGACACTGTTGATGACTGTTATAACAAGACACTGTTGATGACTATTATACCAAGACACTGTTGATGACTATTATACCAAGACACTGTTGATGACTATTATACCAAGACACTGTTGGTGACTGTTATACCAAGACACTGTTGATAACTATTATACCAAGACACTGTTGATGACTATTATACCAAGACACTGTTGGTGACTGTTATAACAAGACACTGTTGGTGACTGTTATAACAAGACACTGTTGATGACTATTATGACAAGACACTGTTGATGACTATTATGACAAGACACTGTTGATAACTATTATACCAAGACACTGTTGGTGACTGTTATACCAAGACACTGTTGATAACTATTATACTAAGACATTGTTGATAACTATTATACGAAGACACTGTTGATAACTATTATACCAAGACACTGTTGATAACTATTATACCAAGACACTGTTGATGACTATTATACCAAGACACTGTTGATAACTATTATACCAAGACACTGTTGATAACTATTATACCAAGACACTGTTGATAACTATTATACCAAGACACTGTTGATAACTATTATACCAAGACACTGTTGATAACTATTATACCAAGACACTGTTGATAACTATTATACCAAGACACTGTTGATAACTATTATACCAAGACACTGTTGATAACTATTATACCAAGACACTGTTGATAACTATTATACCAAGACACTGTTGATAACTATTATACCAAGACACTGTTGATAACTATTATACCAAGACACTGTTGGTGACTATTATACCAAGACACTGTTGTGATAACGAACTGTGTATTATACCAAGACACTGTTGTGACTATTATACCAAGACACTGTTGATGACTATTATACCAAGACACTGTTGATAACTATTATACCAAGGCACTGTTGGTGACTGTTATGACAAGACACTGTTGGATAGACTGTTATAACAAGACACTGTTGATAACTATTATACCAAGACATTGTTGATAACTATTGTACCAAGACACTGTTGATAACTATTATACCAAGACACTGTTGATGACTATTATACCAAGACACTGTTGATGACTATTATACCAAGACACTGTTGATAACTATTATACCAAGACACTGTTGATAACTATTATACCAAGACACTGTTGATAACTATTATACCAAGACACTGTTGATAACTATTATACCAAGACACTGTTGATAACTATTATACCAAGACACTGTTGATAACTATTATACCAAGACACTGTTGATAACTATTATACCAAGACACTGTTGATAACTATTATACCAAGACACTGTTGATGACTATTATACCAAGACACTGTTGATAACTATTATACCAAGACACTGTTGATAACTATTATACCAAGACATTGTTGATAACTATTATACCAAGTCACTGTTGGTGACTATTATACCAAGACACTGTTGGTGACTATTATACCAAGACACTGTTGATAACTATTATACCAAGACATTGTTGATAACTATTATACCAAGTCACTGTTGGTGACTATTATACCAAGACACTGTTGATAACTATTATACCAAGACATTGTTGATAACTATTATACCAAGTCACGTGTGCTATACAGACATTGTTGATAACTATTATACCAAGATATTGTTGATAACTATTATACCAAGTCACTGCTGGTGACTATTTTACCAAGACACTGTTGATAACTATTTTACCAAGACACTGTTGATGACTAATATACCAAGACACTGTTGATAACTATTATACCAAGACACTGTTGATAACTATTATACCAAGACATTGTTGATAACTATTATACCAAGACATTGTTGATAACTATTATACCAAGTCACTGTTGGTGACTATTATACCAAGACACTGTTGATAATTATTATACCAAGACACTGTTGATAACTATTATACCAAGACACTGTTGATAACTATTATACCAAGACACTGTTGATAACTCTTATACCAAGAAACTGTTGGTGACTGTTATAACAAGACACTGTTGATGACTATTATGCCAAGACACTGTTCGTGACTGTTATAACAAGACACTGTTGGTGACTGTTATAACAAGACACTGTTGGTGACTGTTATAACAAGACACTGTTGGTGACTGTTATAACAAGACACTGTTGGTGACTATTATACCAAGACACTGTTGATGACTATTATACCAAGACACTGTTGATAACTATTATACCAAGGCACTGTTGGTGACTGTTATAACAAGACACTGTTGGTGACTATTATACCAAGACACTGTTGGTGATAACAAGACACTTTTGATAACTATTATACCAAGACATTGTTGATAACTATTATACCAAGACACTGTTGATAACTATTATACCAAGACACTGTTGATGACTATTATACCAAGACACTGTTGATGACTATTATACCAAGACACTGTTGATAACTATTATACCAAGACACTGTTGATAACTATTATACCAAGACACTGTTGATAACTATTATACCAAGACACTGTTGATAACTATTATACCAAGACACTGTTGGTGACTATTATACCAAGACACTGTTGGTGACTATTATATGAAGACACTGTTGATAACTATTATACCAAGACACTGTTGATAATTATTATACCAAGACACTGTTGATGACTATTATACCAAGACACTGTTGATAACTATTATACCAAGACACTGTTGATAACTATTATACCAAGACATTGTTGATAACTATTATACCAAGTCACTGTTGGTGACTATTATACCAAGACACTGTTGGTGACTATTATACCAAGACACTGTTGATAATTATTATACCAAGACACTGTTGATGACTATTATACCAAGATACTGTTGATAACTATTATACCAAGACACTGTTGATAACTATTATACCAAGACATTGTTGATAACTATTATACCAAGACACTGTTGGTGACTATTATACCAAGACACTGTTGATAACTATTATACCAAGACACTGTTGATAACTATTATACCAAGACACTGTTGATAACTATTATACCAAGACATTGTTGATAACTATTATACCAAGACATTGTTGATAACTATTATACCAAGACACTGTTGATAACTATTATACCAAGACACTGTTGATAACTATTATACCAAGACACTGTTGGTGACTATTATACCAAGACATTGTTGATAACTATTATACCAAGACACTGTTGATAACTATTATACCAAGACACTGTTGATAACTATTATACCAAGACACTGTTGGTGACTATTATACCAAGACACTGTTGATAACTATTATACCAAGACACTGTTGATAACTATTATACCAAGACACTGTTGATAACTATTATACCAAGACACTGTTGATAACTATTATACCAAGACATTGTTGATAACTATTATACCAAGTCACTGTTGGTGACTATTATACCAAGACACTGTTGATAACTATTATACCAAGACATTGTTGATAACTATTATACCAAGACATTGTTGATAACTATTATACCAAGTCACTGTTGGTGACTATTATACCAAGACACTGTTGATAACTATTATACCAAGACACTGTTGATGACTATTATACCAAGACACTGTTGATAACTATTATACCAAGACACTGTTGATAACTATTATACCAAGACATTGTTGATAACTATTATACCAAGCATGTTGATGACTATTATACCAAGACACTGTTGATAACTATTATACCAAGACACTGTTGATAACTATTATACCAAGACACTGTTGATAACTATTATACCAAGACACTGTTGATAACTATTATACCAAGACACTGTTGATAACTATTATACCAAGACACTGTTGATAACTATTATACCAAGACACTGTTGATAACTATTATACCAAGACACTGTTGATAACTATTATACCAAGACACTGTTGATAACTATTATACCAAGACATTGTTGATAACTATTATACCAAGACATTGTTGATAACTATTATACCAAGACACTGTTGATGACTATTATACCAAGACACTGTTGATAACTCTTATACCAAGAAACTGTTGGTGACTGTTATAACAAGACACTGTTGATAACTATTATACCAAGACACTGTTGATAACTATTATACCAAGACACTGTTGATAACTATTATACCAAGACACTGTTGATAACTATTATACCAAGACATTGTTGATAACTATTATACCAAGTCACTGTTGGTGACTATTATACCAAGACACTGTTGATAACTATTATACCAAGACACTGTTGATAACTATTATACCAAGACACTGTTGGTGACTATTATACCAAGACACTGTTGGTGACTATTATACCAAGACAGTGTTGATGACTGTTATAACAAGACACTATTGATGACTGTTATAGCAAGACACTGTTGATGACTGTTATATCAAGACACTGTTGATGACTGTTATGCCAAGACACTGTTGATGACTGTTATAACAAGACACTATTGATGACTGTTATAACAAGAAACTGTTGATGACTGTTGTAACAAGACACTGTTGATGACTGTTATAACAAGACACTGTTGATGACTGTTATATCAAGACACTGTTGATGACTGTTATAACAAGAAATTGTTGATGACTGTTGTAACAAGACACTGTTGATGACTGTTATAACAATACACTATTGATGACTGTTATAACAAGAAATTGTTGATGACTGTTGTAACAAGACACTGTTGATGACTGTTATAACAAAACACTATTGATGACTGTTATAACAAGAAATTGTTGATGACTGTTGTAACAAGACACTGTTTATGACTGTTATAACAAGACACTGTTGATGACTGTTATATCAAGACACTGTTGATGACTGTTATATCAAGACACTGTTGATGACTGTTGTAACAAGACACTGTTGATGACTGTTATAACAAGACACTGTTGATGCCTGTTATAATAAAACAATATTGATGACTGTTATAACAAGAAACTGTTGATGACTGTTATACGAAGACACTGTTGATGACTGTTGTAACAAGACACTGTTGATGATCTTTTATACCAAGACACTGTTGATGACTGTTATAACAAGACACTATTGATGACTGTTATAGCAAGCCACTGTTGATGACTGTTATATCAAGACACTGTTGTTGACTGTTATAACAAGACACTGTTGATGACTGTTATCACAAGACACTGTTGATGACTGTTATACGACGACACTGTTGTTGACTGTTATATCAAGACACTGTTGATGACTGTTATATCAAGACACTGTTGATGACTGTTATATCAAGACAATGTTGACGACTGTTATAGCAAGATATTGTTACGATAACAGGTGCAATACCTAAGATAACAGATACAATACTTAAGATAACACATACAACATTGAATATAAGAGATACTACACTGAAGATAACAGTTACAACACTTAAGGCAACAGATACAACACTGAGGGAAACAGATACAAAACTTAAGATAACAGATACAACACTTAAGATAACAAATTCAACACTGAAGATAACAGATACAACACTGAAGATAACACATACAACACTGAAGATAACACATACAACACTGAAGATAACAGATACAACACTGAAGATAACAGATACAACACTGAAGATAACAGATCCCCACTTAGAACAGACATTTAAGACAGCTGACAGGCGAACTAACAGTGAAAACAATCCATGAGCTTTTCATCCATATCATAAACAACAGCACACGCTCGCAAGTACAGACAGACAGACAGACAGGCAGGCAGGCAGGCAGGCAGGCAGGCACACACACACACACACACACACACACACACACACACACACTATCCTTGACCACCGAAGTGGTCAAGACCTATTCAGGCACTGCTCCTGCTGAGCAGCGGCCCCCCTTTGGCCATCGGCCCATTCCTTTAAGTACCTCTCCCCGACCCATCCTCACCACCGAGATATCAACAATCAAAAGTGACAATTTCGTTATGGAAAGAAGTGGGATCAGTGTTGACCAGTGTTTAAGCCAGTGAACTCAGCACTAGACAGTACCAGTGAGAGCCGGGACCCACCACTCAGATAAGCACCCTTGGGAACCATCCTCTGACCAGACGGTGTTAATCCGTCCACCATGGTAACAACAGCGGGCCGGCTATGCACATGACTACGAGATAACACAACACCATCTAGCAGAGAATGAGGTGCTGTGACACCACGTGGTGTCCCCATGACAACGTGGTGTCCCCATGACAACGTGGTGTCCTTCATCTCAACACTCGAGGACAAGTCACTATACCACGTGAACACCACACCACCCGATGTCCCCATGACCACATGAAGTCCTTCATCTCAACACTCGAGGACAAGTCACTATACCACGTGAACACCACACCACCCGATGTCTCCATGACCACGTGAGGTCCTTCATATCAACACCCGAGGATGAATTACTACACCAAGTAAACACCACACCACCCGATGTCTCCACGATCACGTGAGGTCCTTCACATCAACACCCGAGGACGGGTTACTACTCCACGTGAACACCACACCACCTGGTGTCTCAATGACCAGCCCAGGCCCTGGTCATCAACTGTAAACTATAATCATTTGTATGCTCAATTCATTGTTCCTTTTTCTTTCAGTAATGAAAGCTTTTGTTAAACGACCCACCCTCCCCATGTCTGTGTATGTAATAAGTCATTTTTGTCCAATGCATATTTTTAGCCTTCGGGCTGCAGAACTTTTTCAATAAACTGTTAATTATTATTATTATTATTATTATTATTATTATTATTATTGCTATTATCACACACACACACACACACACACACACACACACACACATACAAGCGTTACAACTGTATTACCTGGCAATAAACAGTACTTAACTCTCCTATGAGAGAAAAAACGCAAATATTCTGAAAGGAATGTTAAAGACGCCAACTTGTAAATTTATGAAAAGTAACAGATGATGAAAATTGACTCTAAAATGACAAGAAGAATATTATTTAATATAGAAACGTTAATAATAATATTTAAAATTACGTGGATACCATGGACGTGATAAAAAACATGCTGACATCTACAGTAGACAGCGATAATACTTAAGGAAAACACGTAACAATAACAAGACAAACACGTAACGATAACAAGACAGACACGTAATAATAAGAAGACAAACACGTAACAATAACAAGACTAACAAGACACACAATGACGTCAAAACATCAACAATACTTGAGAAGATAAATGTTTAATGTGGACAAACTCGGCGTGACAGCCGTACTGGTGGGAGGGGTGAGTGACAGGCTCGACCTTGTATTGACACGCCTACAGCCGTTCGTGTGTCTGCTAATCAGTCGAGAGAGAGAAAAATAACAAGAGGAACATTTGAATTCCTTTCACTTTGTCCCCGGACGGACGTGACATATAAGCTTACACCAGGCAGTAAGCGCGTGGAATTGATTTACACGCGCGCCAGAGACAACCTTCAATTTCTGACAGGAAAACCCGGTAATAGGGCGAGATTTTTTGGTGGGATAAAGAGAGACAGAGAGCGAAAAAGAGTTGCATGACCCTCTGTGGAAGGGTGTGCACGCAGGTGATAGACGGACAGGTGTGTGTGGGTGATTAATGCCTCGCCCCCACCTCAACACTCTTCCCTCCCTTTATACCTGTTGGAAGGTGAGAAGGCGAGGAAACAGTAGGTGATTATTATGTTTTGGGGTTCTCTCTGACGGACAGATTCAGTACAGCTTCAACTATATCGAGAAAATATGCTTGTTTACCTTTCTGCCTGTCTATTCGCAAGTACATATAGTTGTATTCATGAAAGTATAATTATATTCTTGCAAGTGTGTGTGTGTGTGTGTGTGTGTGTGTGTGTGTGTGTGCATGGATGCACATGTGTTCACTGTTTGGGTGCAGGTGATACCAGCTTTCACCCCCCAAATACACACACACTACTACTACTTTTTCTTTGCTGTCACTCGGAAACGAGTATGACGATCATCCAGCAATAATACAATGATATGAGTTATTAAGGATGTCACCTTTGTTGGTGAGTTCCGAGGTGACTAAAGAGGCCGATACGGGACCGGCAGGGTTGATCACAGATGTTGCACATGTAGGGGGCTACATAGCAAGTCCAGCGTAGTTGCTCATGGATAATGGTAGCCTCGATGTTTCTACAGTTGGTGTTAGCAAGAATACGGGCATTTGTTCTCTTGTCTTTCCAGCGAACTCGGAGGATGGAAAGTAGACTACGTTGGAATGTTTTCAAGTGCCGTCAGGTGTTTCCTGTATGTGACCCATGTCTCGCTGCCTTATAGCAGGGTGGGGAAGACAACTGCTCAATATACGTGTAACTTTGTCGACTATTTCAGCTCCCTACAGCACAAGACACGGTTTCAGAGTCTGCCAAAGGCTTGAGATGCACATCTCATCCGATGCTGAATCTCCTCTTCGTTGTTGGCGGTGGTAAACAGGTGGGAGCCGAGATACCGAAAGTGGGTAACATTAGAGAGGGCAGTACCGTTAAGCAGGATGGATGGTGGACGTGTGGCTGAACCAGGAGCAGGCTGAAAAAGAATCTGAGTCTTATGTACATTCATCTCAAGGCTGAAGTGTGCATACGCATCTTCGTAGGTGTTCAGAATCTGTAGGTCGCGTTTAGTGTGAGTGAGAAGGGTGAGGTCGTCTGCATACTGAAGCTCAGTAATGGGAGCTGCCGACACCTTTGTTCCTGCCTGGAGTAGTCTTGTGTTGAAAAGACCCTTCATCCGGTACCCTATTTCCACCCCGCCGGCTAAATTTACGCTGCCACGAGTAAGGAAGGCAGCCAAGAAAATGGGAAAGAGAGTTGGTACCTGTACACACCCATGTTTAACCCTAGTTTGGGTGGAGAAAAACTCAGACTGGGTGCCATTGTGCAGGACACTGTCGTTCATGCCATCGTGGATTTGCCTCACAATGGCGATGAAGTTTGGTGGGCAGCCAAAACAGCTGAGGATCCACCAGTGGGCTTCCCTATGTTGACCGAGTAGAAGGCCTCGGTTAGGTCGATTAAAGCCATGTACAGGTCACGAGCCATATACTGGTCACGACGCTGTTCTCTGCACTTTTCCTGTATCTGATGGCAGCAAAAACCTTGTCAGTGGTGCCACATGATAGCCTAAAACAACATTGAGATTCTGGGAGGAACTTTTCCACCTCAGGAAGAAGTCTGATTAAGAGGACTAGGGCGATATCTTGCCAGCCATTGGCAGCAGCGAGATCCCGGGTAGTTGCCACAGTCTGGCCGGTCTCCTTTGTTCTTATAAATATTGACGATGGAGGCGTCTTTAAGAGCTTGGGGATTTCCTCCTTTTCCCATATATTCTCCAGGAGAGATTGGAGACGGCTGGTAAGAAGAGGTCCTCCTGCTTTATACACCTCGGCTGGGATTCCATCAGGCTCTGAAACTTTGTTATTTTTCATCTGTTTGATGGCAGTAGCTACCTTATCCAGGGATGGAGGATAGCTGAGGTGGGACAGCTCTGGGTGCTGAGGGACCTGCTGGGTAGCCAGGACATCCACATCGGTGTTTCGGTTGAGCAGTGAATAGTAGTGCTTTTTCCAGTGCACTTTTATTATGGAGTTACTGTTGGATGAGCAGAGGGGGGCTGCACCACGAGTGATTTACCCATAAAATGTTTTAGTGGAATTGAAAAATTCGCGCATCTTGTGCTGATCTCCAATTTTTTGTGTTTCACATACTATATTATAAAACCAGTCGTTCTTTAGATTGCGAAGTTCCCACTGGGCTGCTGATTTCTTATTGCGGAAGGTATCAGCTTTGGTCCGAGACTGAGGGTTCTTCTGCCAGTCAGTTAAAGCAGCACATTCATTATCGACGAGTACATTGATTGCCGGGTCATTTTCATCAAACCAGTCCTGGTGTATTCTTTCGATCTGGCCGAGGGTCTCTGCAGGTTTTTGTCATGACAGTGTCGAAAATATCCCATTCGGCACTGGGATTTGGGTTGTGTGTTGTCGGGTTGTTTATCAGCTCATGTTCGATCTGCTCTCTGAAAGCATGTGCTGCCGCTGGATCCTCCAGACGCTTAGTGTTAAAACCTCTTTTCGAGAATATGCTGCCTTCGCCGTTTTGGGGCTTCGTGAAGTAAGAGCTTGGCTCTGACGAGCCGATGATCGGTGTCGTAGTGGTCTGATGCACGCATGGCTCGGGTGATGAGGACATCTCGGAGATCTCTTTCTCTGAAAATGATGTAGTCAATGAGATGCCAGTGTTTGGATCATGGGTGTTGCCATGAACCCTTGAACTTGTTGGCCTGCCGAAACTAGGTATTGATGATAGTGAGGTTGCATACAGCACACTTGCTGAGGAGGAATAGGCCGTTGGGATTACACTTGCCTAGTCCATTTCCCTATGGTTCCCTGCCAAACGTCAGCATCTCTGCAAACTCTGGCATTGAAGTCACCAAGGAGCACAACTTTATCTTCTCTGGGGATAGAGGTTAGCACTCTGTCGAGGTCGGCGTAAGAGGCCTTCTTAATGTCATCCTCTGCATCCAGAATTGGAGTGCATGCATTGATGAAAAAGGCATGGCGTGAGTGATCCAGTGGGACTCGGAGCGTCATGAGGCGCTCGTTGATCCCAATAGGCTTTTCAGCTAGCCTGTGTAGGATGCGTTGGTGGATGGCAAAGCCAAGTCCATAATTGCAGTTTTCTCCGCAGCAGGCTTACCCTTCCAAAAGAAGGTATAGCCAGACCCCCATTCTGTGAGTTGACCCTCGTCTAGGAGCCGGGACTCACTGATGGCTGCTATGTCGATGTTATACCTACACATCTCTTTTGTGCCAGTATCCAGAAGGGTCCTGACATTCCATGCAGCGACCATTAAAGGTTGTATAGTTTGTTTTTGTTTGGATCTGTGATTTTGATTGTGTTTTCGACCGCATAAGGATGACGTTACTGGGTGCGGTTGCCCAATCAGATTGTATTTTTAGGCAGGCTATGTTTAGAGCACCCTTTCTAGCTCCCTCCTCATGTGGGGTGAGCAGAGTGGCTCCTCGAAAGGGCTGCTCAGTCGCACAGACAGGACCGGATTGCACTGCTGCCTAGATCCCAGTGCATAAACGACCATCTTATCTGTGCCGCTCGTGTGCAGAGATATGACTAGAGACTCCCGGCAGTCATCTCTACCTGTTCCCGTCGCCACTCGTCTGTCGCCATAGGACTTTGGGGGGTATTGGGGTTTTGATGATGATGAGTGGTATGATGAGCTGGATGATGGCTGCGTGAGTTGATTTATGTGGTGAGGCAGGAACGCAGGCTGCAACGACACATCTTGGCTCTCCCTTTTCCTGATCCAGTGGTGCAAGTGTTGCAATGACTGGAGAGAAGGATAGTTGCAATGGACTGCCGATAGCCCAGTTTGTTAGGTTTCGCCTTAGTAATCTGTCCATCAGGCATTGCCTTCGTCCGCCAGTGTAGTCGTTGGGTTCCTTCTTCCGATTATACTGTCGTTGGGGTCTTGTTGCAGCTCTGTAAGCATGTCTGTTTGATGCGGGGCTCTACCGCAGATTTATCGACCAGGGTTTATTCAGTAGCCTTATACCTACCAAGGTTAATGCGCAAGGCAGCGGGGGTCAATGGTTGGTAGGCGCCAGGACGTGTCCACATGTCAGTGAGCTTTGTGCCATCCCTCTGGGGCCCACTGCTACACCGATATCCCCTGCTGGTCTAGCCTTGGCCCACGAGGCACCCAGTTACCGTGTGTTGCCACGAGGAGGCACAGCAGGAGTCTTGATGGTGAAGAGGCTGTGTACTGGCAGGGGAAAACTTATGCAAGATGCTTACCTGTTCGCCACGAGGGCTAGCCAGCGGCAGTAGCTGAAAGGCGAGATGGAGCAAGCAGTGCTTGCACCTTAACACTAACATAATGCTGCCGCTCTAAACACATTTGACCACCCTGTGTGCGAACACACACACACACATCACACTCCCTCACCATCACACACCCCCCTCACCCTCACAGACACACAAGCACAACAAACCACCACGCTCCCCCACCCTCACACACACACGCACCACCACACTCCCTCACCCACACACACGCAACACCACACTCACACACTCCCTCACCAGTATGATCACATCACTCCGCTCACCACACACTCATTAGCACACAACCAGTTCTTCACTACCTTGCTCACCCGTCTCACTAACCTTCTTAATACAGTGATATATTTTCCTCCCCCGAATCGTACATCAACTGAGGCGACAAGTACACTGAGGCTCCAACCATTACTAACACATTAACGTGTGAGTCGGTGGCACACGCTTATATGCTCTGTGACGTCTTGCAGTTAACCCCACGACAACGCTCGCCCCTGTTTGTTGACTCCAAGGCAACTGTCGAAGGAGGAGATCGAATTATCTTATCTCATTAAACAAGTCTCCTCGCGACACGTAATGTCCTCCAGGCACGAAAGACGGTAAACTAATAATTATTGAGAGAAGCAAGAGAAGTAAGGCGATACTCCATTCAGCAGCGCCAATAACTAGTTCTGGTCTCGGGATATTTGATATGTTTTATTAGTGTTTGGTGCGCTGTCGTTCACAGTTATTGAGCCGACAGCAAAGAGCCCTGTTTCGCTTATGGTATAAAATCATGTGATCTTATTTATCATTCATTCCCCCCCCCCCCCCCCCCCCGTCTTCTGGTCTTGTTATCCAATAGTGAGTACGAATATCTGAAGCGTAAAGCTTCAAGCGTAAATACATAACACGGTACAGCATTTTGTAATCTTATTCATCATTCAGTTTTCCGCTAGAGTATTCTTGTCCTCGTTATCCAATGACGCTTATACATGTTTGAGACGAGAATCTATACATATATACTTTAATAAGCGAGTAAATTGTGACCAGGTAGTCACAACAGATCACACTGATGGAAAATTCATGGTGGTATGTCCAATATAGATGCCTATTATGTTGGGCGGTCGATCCGTCTGGTCCTTTTCATTGATTTTGTGAACCTCTTCGTGGGCTCCATAACCCGTTGTTGGCGGTTAATAGACTTACAATTATGGTTATGTTTAAACTTGATTAAATAAAGCAAAGATTACAAAGAGCGTCTTACCAAGCTCCGGCAACAGGGAACCGGTGAACATTGTTGATGGTGACTGTCAGGATATTCTCATTAACATTAATTCACGCCGACTCAAAACAATGAGTTAATCGACACTACTGGCACAAGGCTTCAGACACTGAGTCATTCGGTACACTGTCATAACGTTAGAAACACAGAGTTGAGCAATACCTCTAAAACAATGTTCAAAACAGTGAGTTATTCGGTACCTCTGACAAAAGGTTCAAATGTCAAACACAACAGGAGCACCAGACACTTGAGTTCGACACGATATGAAACGACCAACAAAGTGCCTTGACTACAGCTGATGTCAGTGAACGAAAAAAACATGAAAAAGTCATTGTAGATTCATCCAAAAGATTCAAGTTCATAAGGGAGAAGCTTTGTGATTCAGTCATTAATTTATTTAAGAGGTTCATTTATGTAATTGAGGCCCAGAACAAAGAACTTGTCCACTAAATTTTTATTCACGTCAAATTATATACGTCTAATTCGGTATTTTACCTCTGCATTTTTTACATTTTTTATTCCGTTCGGATAAGTGTATAAGTCAACCTTGTGTGACTCATTCCTTTACAAATCGTATGACTTGTCGTAATCAATTTTTCGTTGCACCCCATCCCTATGCCCCGTCTTTATTGACTGACTGGCTGATTCATTAATAGGGCGGTTAGTGCCACGTTGCCGGGCGTAAGACGAACTTCACACAAACGCAGAGTGGACCAGGTCTTGGTTACCCCAGTGTTACCGAAGATGAATGGTTGGATGTTGTCAAGTGATTCTATTTTTCAGTTGTTTGGGTAAATTCCGCCAGGTGGCCAGCTAGACAAGAGTTACTAATACTCACCTCTCACCTTCAATACACACTTTATTAATCCCCTTATACTGTATATGAGAGCCACATATTCTTTTCGCTTTAAATACTGATATTCTATTGGCTTAGAAACGTAACTTAACCATAGCGTAGATACAGGTAAGGGATACATAGTAAAAGGTATTATTGCAGATACATAAAATTATATTATTCCTGATACATAAAAATGGTGTTCTCGATAAAAAAAAAAAAAACTTTTATTGTTGGTAGATAAAAACACATTATTCCTCGTAAAGAAAAACCAAATTACTCGCGAGATGTAAAAACCTTATCATTCCCGACAAATAAAAAACGTGTTATTCTGGATACATAAAAACACATTAATCTGGGTTACAAAAAAAAAGTGTCACTTCAGGGCAAGAACACAAGATCGTCCACTCTAATATACTTCTCCAGCATACTGCTTCATGTACCCGGGTATACTAGGCGATGCACTGCAGTATACTGTCATGTAAAACCATGATAATTCACTCAGTTACGGCGTCTTCCAATATACTATCGCTATATTATCCGATATTCTCCAACATACTCCAGATCATCCACTCCAACATACTGTTAGGTCACCCACTTCCACATACTGACAGGTCATGCACTCCAACATACTGATCGCTATAGTCCTAGTCATACACTCCCCAACATACAGCCAGGTTATGCACACCAACATACTGACCGCTATAGTCCGAGTCATACACTCCCCAACATACAGCCAGGTTATGCACACCAACATACTGACCGCTATATTCCACGTCACACACTCCCCAACATACTGGCCGATATACTGGAGTATGCTGACTGATGTAGCCCACGCAGTTTTCCGTGGGTGAGACTTACAGCGTTATCTATTGCCTTTGATGAACACTTTATTGAATTTCGTTTCTTTTAAATATTCCTCTTTAGGCTCGTCGCTCTTCCCGGGCATAATGTTTAATATCCTATTATGATCCTGACGGGATATCCTGCTAGGGGAGAAGGACCTCTAAGTTAACACATCCACAGGGGTCCTTCTCCCTTGGTGTGTCGAGTCTCTGCTCCCTCTGCCAGCCATCTTGATTACGGGGGGCAGTAAATACAAGGGCTCAAATTGCATTGTTCGGGGGAAGCTAATTTGTTAATTTTCCAAAACTGAATTAATTAGATTACATATAATTGGTCCTCCCTAACGACGACGGGATAACGATGGGCCAGGCAGGCAGGGGGAGGGGCGTTGTTAGCCGAGTTAGTCTTACGTTTGTTGTTAGTGCGACGGTTGGTGGGGGGGGGGGGAGGGGGGCAAGGGGGAGGGGGGGCAAGGGGGAGAGGAAAATGTAAGACAGGGGGTGGGAGGAGAATAGACAAGGTAAGGTGGGAGGGAGACGGGGGGGGGGCGGTGGGAGAGGAGGGGGTTGGTGAGAGGGGAGGAGGTTGGTGAGAGGGGAGGGGGTTGGTGGGAGGGGGAGGGGGGGTTGGTGGGAGGGGGAGGGGGGGTTGGTGGGAGGGGGAGGGGGGGTTGGTGGGAGGGGGAGGGGGTGTTGGTGGGAGGGGAGGGGGGTGTTGGTGAGAGGGGATGGGGGTGTTGGTGAGAGGGGAGGGGGGTGTTGGTGAGAGGGGAGGGGGTTGGTGGGAGGGGAGGGGGGTGTTGGTGAGAGGGGAGGGGGTTGGTGAGAGGGGACGGGGTTGGTGGGAGGGGGATGGGGCAGGGGTTAGTGGGGGTGAGGAAATGGTTAGAAGGAAGATGAGGGGGAGAAAACGTAAAGGATACAGGGAAAGACACTATAAGGAAAATGGGGAAGGAAGGGAAAGAAGAAGATTATGAAAGAAAGGGTAAAGGATGGGAGAAGGAGGACATGGTGAAGGAGGAGATGGATGGGGAGGGCGGAGGGGGGAGGGGAGGTGACAGACGCCAGCAATCAAAACTTGTTAAACTGGTTATGATGAGTTAACATTAATTAATTCTTTGCGGTGCAACTCAGCAGAATAATAACCTGTGGTGGTGTCTGTCTGTCTGTCTGTCTGTCTGTCAGTCATAGAAAATTACAGACTCCAAAAATTGCGCGCGCGCGTGTGTGTGTAACAAGACTTCCACCAGCAGGTAACATGACAGGTGATGAGATAAGCTCGAGTGATATCTATCTCTCTGTTTACCCTCATAATGATTGTCTCATAATTAATCTCTCATACGATGAATCGCACTTATTTCTGTCCAGCTGTCTCTGTCTCTCTCTGGCCCCATCCAAGGCCAGTAACACCACGTAGCACAACAGAGCTTCATAACATTGGTGTATCAACGTCTGACGGCGTGTACTTGATTATCTGTCTACTTGTCTGTGTCTGTCTGTCCCCTCTGCCCTCCAAGACGCGACCAAGTAACATAATAATTACTTAATAATTTTTTTCTCCTCTCGCTACTGCCGCTGTTTTGCCGCTGCTGCTCCAAGCTCGCGAGTTTCACCCGTGCGAGGAGCGGCAAAAATTATATCACAGGGAAGGACGAATGTAAATAAATGGAATATTGTAATGTTTGTTGAAGAAATGCTGCATTATACTGCTCATACACGTCATTAATATTCATCCCCGCCTCTCAAAACTATTCCCTCATTTTTCAGATTGCTTAGGCACACACGGAATGGCAAATAGATGCATTCTTTTGAAAATCACTAAGACAAATATTGACAGTTTTGAGCTAGGCAGATAAACATTAGGACGCAAAGAATTAAAACAGGGGTATGAAGACTTATTCATAGCTTGCGTTTTTACCTCGGACTGGTTGTATGTATTGTATTTTTGTTGTGAATTATACATGGATCCTCATCAGAACAATACCAGCTGAGAAACGCTGCCTTCTGTAACTCTTTAAAAAACTAGACATTAATGTCAATATTGTTTGGGGACGGAGAAGGGCGAGTTGGGGGGGGGGTGGAGAGGAGGTGGTGGTGGAGAGGAGGTGGTGGTGGAGAGGAAGGGTGGTGTTGGTGGAAGGGGGGGGGGGGGGTGGATGGGTCCGGGCAGGCGCAATAGAGAAGAGGGGACCACTATTGTATCTCATGTCATTTACAAAGACGAGTTATCTATCTATCTATCTATCTATCTATGTAAGACAGGTGGGTTCAGGTGAGATGGTATCTTCTTTATCTCTCACGTGATACATGGATAGGAGAGACATATCTCCTTTTCCTCCTTGTGTCCCTCATGATACAGGTGAGATCTGTCAATTCAATTTCAATTTCAATTGTTTATTCCTTGATAGAGGAAGCGGGATCCTAGTGTTGTCACTAAGTACCCCTTTACAATGACACCAGAAGCATCTGGCAAGTGTGACAAGTATATACAGTATAAATATTATAAACGAGCTTACTAAAAGCCTAAGGAAGGAAGGATATTCCTTTAACACATAATCAATATTATTTACATAATATCTGGCCAGTATGGGGAGGATCATCGTGTCTCAGTCAGGGGGTCGTGGAGTGGTGGTCCAGCAGGCGTCACGGAAGCGTTATGTGTGGGGACATCTTAGGAGGTAGTGGATAAGGGTGCTGCCGTCGGGTCTTCTGCGTAATGCACAAGAGCGTTGCTCAGGGGTTGCGGGGATACCAATCTCCCAAGCAAACTCATACCCATTGAGATCTGTCTCTGTATCTCTCGTGGTAAGAGACTACTGCACGTGAGATATTTCCTTATCATCTGTCTTTCTCTCTCCCCGTGTTTCCTGTGAGATATATTTTCATTTCACATACAAGGTTGCCGGTGAGACAGTTTTCTTCCCTGTATCTCTCACATCAGGTACACGGGTGAGAGACATTTGTACAATCAAGATATTTACCTCCCCTGTGTCTTTACCTCCCCCCCCCCCCCCGTGTCTCTCAAGTCATATACTTCAAATGAAATATCTCCCCTCCTTTCTTCCCGTGTCTCAATTTGTCTCTCATTCTATCTATCTCTCCCGACTCCTTTTCTCCCACACTCCTCCCATTTCTTCCCCCTTTCTCCCACACTCCTCCCATCTCTTCCCCCCTTCTCTCACACTCCTCCCATCTCTTCCCCCTTTCTCCCACACTCCTCCCATCTCTCCCCCCTTTCTCTCACAATCCTCTCCATTTCTTTCCCCTTTCTCACACACTCCTCCCATCTCTTCCCCCTTTCTCCCATACTCCTCCCCATCTCTTCCCCCTTTCTTCCACACTCCTCCCATCTCTTCCCCCCTTTCTCCCACACTCCTCTCCATCTCTTCCCCCTTTCTCCCACACTCCTCCCATCTCTTCCCCCTTTCTCCCACACTCCTCTCCATCTCTTCCCCCCTTCTCTCACACTCCTCCCATCTCTTCCCCCTTTCTCCCACACTCCACCCCATCTCTTCCCCCCTTCTCTCACACTCCTCCCATCTCTTCCCCCTTTCTCCCACACTCCTCCCATCTCTCCCCCCTTTCTCTCACAATCCTCTCCATTTCTTTCCCCTTTCTCACACACTCCTCCCATCTCTTCCCCCTTTCTCCCATACTCCTCCCCATCTCTTCCCCCTTTCTCCCACACTCCTCCCATCTCTTCCCCCCTTCTCTCACACTCCTCATCTCTTCCCCCTTTCTCCCATACTCCTCCCCATCTCTTCCCCCTTTCTCCCACACTCCTCCCTATCTCTTCCCCCTTTCTCCCACACTCCTCCCATCTCTTCCCCCTTTCTCCCACACTCCTCCCCATCTCTTCTCCCTTTCTCCTCATAACCCTCACCCATCGCCTCCTACTCCTCCTTCCCCCAATACACAACTCCAGGTGAGATATCTCCCCGAAACGTCTTGCTGCTGCCCAAGGTAACATACGGGCCACACATACCCGCATCGGGAGGCAGCTTTGACGGGCGCAGCTGTGCATTATAGGTTGTAACCAATTATCGGTACACACAGCCAGGAGACACCAGCCCCATCCATTCTGAGCCAACAGCTACTGGGACCAGAGGTAACAGACTACCAACAGGAATACACAACCAAGAGGCAACCAAGTGATCGGAAGACAGCGAGGAGATGATCACACCTAAGTAGATCAGCTAAAACTACCAGGCGATCGGAACACACAGCCAATCAGCCCACAAAGATGATTGGAACACAGCCATGGGACGACCAGCCTCGTCGACTCAACCAACAGCCACCAGAACCAGCTCACACACGGTACACCATACAGATACCAGACACATTTATGACATAAGAAAAATATTCCCTCACTTCAAATGTAAACATTAAAGTTCCTTATACACATAAACACACAAACAAACAAGTCTCACACAGGTATAAACAAACTAATCCCTCACTTATGACATAAACAAGAGTCACGTAGACATAAACAAGCTCGTCCCTCAAAACAAATGTGTCTCAAGTAGACATAGAATATGACACCTCCTCACTTAAAACATACACAAGCAGGTCTCTCTCACTCAGTCATAAGAAACCAACAGAGCATTCAGTCCATATTTAATACCTATTTGAGAGAGAGAGAGAGAGAGACTAACCATTTACCTACGCATAAGTTGTAGCGTCTGTCAGCCAGTGAGCGTAATTCACTAGGGCACCGATGCTCATCTACGGGTCATTTGAGTGGGGAGTGAGAGCGCTGAGTGAGGTAATAGCCTGCGACTGTGCCTTGAATATACTGTATTGTGAGCGGCGGTGTGCTCAACCTTAGTATTTTGTTCAACTCCCTCAAGCCATAATGCCAGGTGAAGGGAGCAAACAGTAAATAAACATACATTATACACCTTCTCCTACGTAGAGAAAGAGAGAGAGAGAGTCTGACAATTACATGAAAATAGTTAAATAAACGCTTCAGGGATAATTAAGTTGAATATATTATAGGAGTTTACCTTGTTCATGACACTCGCGCTGACAGCATAAATTGGTGTTTCTTCTTGTTATGTGATAGTTGGTGTCAGCACAAGTCTGAGAGTTTTATTAGTATTGCCAGTTATGTTTTCTGTATTACACATTGTATTTTTTGTGTGTTGATGTGTCTACGCGGTTGTTATCTGTACAGCTTGACAAGGATAATAGTAATGTTATATTACCCCTCAATCTCGTAACCTACAACGTGATTACTGTATGTAAGGCACAATATTTCACAACGTGTTTCATTTACATTATTAAATTAATCTTAGAATAAGAATATTAAGCTGAGAGAATTACCGTACAGTTTAGAATGGCTTTTGTGGGTGTGTGTGTGTGTGTGAAGAAAATCAATAAATTCCATTCAGCAGATAGAACACACAGTTTCAAGGTAGCATAAAGTATTTACCAATACCTAATTTAAGACTTTTTTCATCGTCTTTTTAACTATCATATTATTATGAGCGCTGGTCATCCTTACACAAGCCATTGATTAAGACTGACTGACAGAAGTTACGGCTCCGAATGAACATGTTTAACAACAGCTAATTTCAGTGAGTTGTTTCGCTCTCCATCTTGTTCAGCGCATCTTACGACACTACTAATTCTCTTTGATATTCGGCCTTCGTCTCCTGTACACGCATGACCAGACCCACACAACGCACGCCTCTTATTAAACGCCACTTGTCAACACTACACAGCTTCCGATACTCTAACTTATTGCCAACACTACCAACCCTGAATTGTTTGTTGCTGTTGCTTCCCTCCCTCCCTCCCTCTCTCCCTCCTAGATATCTCTTAGCTTTCCTGTCCCTCCCTCCCTCCCTCCCTTACCCCGACATGTATCTCTTAGTTATCCTGTGCTTACCTTCCTCCCTCCCTCACCCTTCACAGGTATGTTCCTCCCCCCGTCATCCTCCTCCCATCTTCCTCCTCCCGTCCTCCTCCTCCGTACACGCCGCCTTTTGGTACCTGTACTATATGAGAGTTAGTAACGTGATGGTACTGGCTGGAGACCTGTAGGAGGAGGTTTCGAGACATGTTAGGATGTACTTTGTCAAGGACACTCACAGGAGGACGCAACAAGTGGAGTGTGACGACGAAGACAGTGTTAAGCTGAGGACCATCAACCAAGAGAGGCTACCAGTACGCAACAACACCAAGCCCTGACGACACCCACACACAGGGAAGAGCTTCAACTCAAGGTCAACGACACCCACACACAGGGAAGAGCTTCAACTCAAGGTCAACGACACCCACACACAGGGAAGAGCTTCAACACAAGGTCAACAACACCCACACACAGGGAAGAGCTTCACCACAAGGTCAACAACACCCACACACAGGGAAGAGCTTCAACACAAGGTCAACGACACCCACACACATGGAAGAGCTTCACCACAAGGTCAACAACACCCACACACAGGAAAGAGCTTCAACACAAGGTCAACAACACCCACACACAGGGAAGAGCTTCACCACAAGGTCAACAACACCCACACACAGGGAAGAGCTTCAACTCAAGGTCAACAACACCCACACACAGGGAAGAGCTTCAACTCAAGGTCAACAACACCCACACACAGGGAAGAGCTTCACCACAAGGTCAACAACACCCACACACAGGGAAGAGCTTCAACTCAAGGTCAACAACACCCACACACAGGGAAGAGCTTCAACACAAGGTCAACAACACCCACACATAAGAAACTCTACTGTACTGGAACATCGACTCAATACGTGAGGTTTTAATAACGATAATAAAGAAAAAAGCAAATGTAATGAAATTTTCTAACAGGGTCTCATGAGACTTACGAGCGCTGGGTAACTGCAGAAGACGAGCGTTTGGTCCATAAACGTGTTGTGAGTGGCATGGAAGAATTTACATCTTTCTTAATAACTGTGCTGAGGTACTGCCAAATTCATGTCAACAAGGGGTTCAGGTCATGTGTTTGTGACTATCAGGTAAGGATCTTATATATATATATATATATATATATATATATATATATATATATATATATATATATATATATATTTTTTTTTTTTTTGGGGGGGGGGGGAGGTGAGGGTGGAATCTGTTATCAAAACCACGTCAGGAACGAAATTAACTTGTATAAACGCCTCTCTCTCTCTCTCTCTCTCTCTCTCTCTCTCTCTCTCTCTCCCATACGTTCTGAACTAGTCTCGCTACCCTTACCTGACCTACTTGTACAGTACATACGCCGACTCTCTCTCTCTCTCTCATTCATTATCTGCCCTCACCACCCTCCCTCCCCTCTCCTAACCTTGTGAACCAGTCTTGTCACATACAAAGTCCTGCACAACACAATGACAATAAAGATATTTGTATTCGGCCACCATACAAATGACAGCAGGGTACGGTCGTCTCCATATTAATTAAATTTTACTTTGATATGCAAATATAATTTCATCATAAAAATATTTCTTCTTCGCATCAAAGCATATTTCAACATTAACAGACAAAAGTATTCGGTGTGCATATTTGTATTCCCAGTAACCATGGCCATATATTTTACTTTTTTTTATGGTCAATGAGTTACTGAAAACACGCGGATGAATTGCATTTGTTGATGAATTAGTCATATGGTAATTTTTCACAAGTATTTTAATTAAAAGGATGATATCAATTTAAACGCTATTTACTTTGGATATGCATAATATAATTAAATATAAATATACAAATCTATATACACTCGCATATATATACAAAATGTATATATATATTTTATTGATTCAAAACCATTAAACTATCGAAAATCATCATTATACTATAAATTATAACAACAATCACAAGTATGAAATAAATGGGAAAATATTAATGAGGTGTCACCAGCAATATTTGTCAATATACATTAAAGAAACTATTGACTGATAGGGGCATAAAACATTATCTGATATAGATATAAAATATTTGTAATGGCAGGAAATGATGAAGGCGACTATCTGAAATTAATCATAATGAAAACGTTTACAACACAATGATATTAGTCAAAACGTCCGTCACAAATGAGCAATCGCTTAAAAATAAACGTTTAAAGTGACACAAACAATAAGAAAAACGTTGAGAGGACAAGAGGAGTTGTAAACACTATCATCAAATGAAGGGAAGACACAACCTCCAGGAGAGAGCAACCTCACCTTTTGGGGGTAATTTAGCGAATACAACATTTTATAAGAGGCAAACCAGAGATTGGCCATACTCAACCAATCCCAATCAATAATTCACAATCCAGTGGTACAAATATACCTCACCTCATGTAACCTATTAATATGGCATACACTAGCTGGGTGTGAACTACTAACCTGCTGTAGTTCATGTGAGACAGACAGACAGACAGATAGACAGCTAGCACCAAATATACCAACACGTATGTAGCAGTTGGCGTGGACAGATGAGTCATATACAAACTGAATTGTTGCAACACAGGCGGTTCGTGGCTCAGTACCAACATGCAAACCCCCGCGCCATGTTTTATTATTCAAGATGAATCTATTTTCGCATAGACTGGTGTGTGGTGGGTGTGATCCATGGTCCACTTGTGGAGTACACTGCTCCTGGGAAGACGACATAAAAAGCGTTTTCGTAACACTGAGGCTCTTATATTATGTCGTAAGATTTTTCAGAATAAGAATAAAATAGACGGTGTAAGATTTATTTTAACATTCACATCAATCATGAACAAAATCTTCACCATAAACTGGAAATTCACTCCTGGAAAAAAGGTTCATGTCACTGATGAGAACATGAGTCTTCCAGAACAGGTGACATGAGTCTCTCCAACACAGAAGCTGACGACGCTGCCTAAAGAACTCTTTCCATATCTCCCTTAATAACACCTACCATGTCTCCCTTAACACCTTCCATGTCTCCCTTAATAACACCATCCATGTCTCCCTTAATAACACCTACCATGTCTCCCTTAATAACACCTACCATGTCTCCCTTAATAACACCTACCATATCTCCCTTAATAACATCTACCATGTCTCCCTTAATAACACCATCCATGTCTCCCTTAATAACACCGACCATGTCTCCCTTAATAACACCATCCATGTCTCCCTTAATAACACCGACCATGTCTCCCTTAATAACACCTACCATGTCTCCCTTAACAACACCTACCCTATCTCTCTTAACACCATCCATGTCTCCCTTAATAACACCTAAAGTACGTCACCTCTTTTTCCTTATTCACCAAGGGAGAATCTTGATATAACACAGATACAAAAAATACGTCTAACTACCCTCACACACCCGGGCCTAACCAAGGTCAATATATTAACCTTGGGCCTAACCTACTGTACTCGAACCTCTCCTGACCTCACTTCAACCTGACTTATCCTAACCAACCACTATAGCTGTTGACACACAGAGAAAAGCTCTTCACCAAGAGGATGAAGGAGGTAAATAGATTAAATGTAGGAGAGAGGAAAGCAGCGTCAGTTGGCAACATTCTTCAGGCAGAGGGTTTGACCAACTTGACGCTTCGACCCACCAAGAGCCACCCGGAATGTCCACACCGACTCACCCTACAAAACTCACCAGCAGGAATGACAGCCAACTATTTGATGTTATTGGTGTGAGTTGTGTATAGAGGTGCAAAAGTTTCGATGAGAGAGAGAGAGAGAGAGAGAGAGAGAGAGAGATAATGGTTGTATTACAATTTTACTGATTATCTGTCTGTCTATCTATCTATCTATCTATCTTTTATCTATCTTATCTATCTATCTTCTCTTTCAAGTTGGGTGTGCAGATGGTAGGTCAACAAGGTCGGCCGGAGTTCAAGACCTGGGGAACAGCTTTGGTGAACAAACACATCATAACTTCGTCTCTCTGCTCCCCCTTTAATATCCCCCAGATGAACACACCGCCGTAACCTATAAACAATTTGAACGTTTTAATGCACGTTCCTGAATAATAAACACATTTATATTTTTGACGAAGAGTGAACGCGTGCAATGCGTTTAAACGATAGGGAAAATAGATATCTTGTTTGTAGATGGGTCAAAAAAAAAGTGAGGATATTACTTTGGAATAAATGGAAATTCTGTATTTCCCTGGACACAACAGAATGAGTAATAGCGAAAAAAAAGAAACGTATCTTAGAAGGAAAATAAAGGATGATAACGTTGATAGATAGTAAATAGACACATAAAGAAGTACAGATAACAGGGCAATTATTTTACTATTTCCGTTGGTTCATATACGAAAAAATAATAACAATAATAAAATCTAGATACAAAAAAAACAAAGAAAAGGTGTTCGAAGTAAATAAAAAAAATAAATAAATAAATAAATAAAAAGCGTGTCAGTAAACAACATATATCACCCGGGATGGACTGAAAGAGTTGGCTAATACAAATATTTGTATGGGGTGGGAGGGAGGGGGGGTGGGAGGGAGGGGGGAGGGAGGGGGGGACGGGAGGGGGTGAAAATTATTAGGATAAACTAATTACACTGAGAGCATTTATCATCGATTGGCATTTAGTTAAAAGTATTATTCGGGAGGTAGCGTCGGGGGGAGGGGGGGGAGGAGGAGTGGTAATGTTGGTCACAGATGAGCAGCTGTTGGGAATCATTATTATTACTAGATGGATAATAAAGAAACAATAGAAGAAATTAAATAAAGTTTGTAGCTGATGACCAGGTGACCACAACTCTTTATTATATTTCCAACTTATTGTTTAATCTTGTTTTCCAGGTAAGATTAAGGAGTTATTATGTGTTGTATTCTTGAGCTCTCATCAGGGCACCCAGGTACAAGTGCCACTGAAAGCGCGCTCGCTGTTATTTAGCTGTCATTTAACATATGAGACACACCAGCGTCACATATACCAATACATACAAAGTAGTTAAAAGCGTGGATGGATGAGTCATGTACAGACTGTATTGTTGCAACACAGCTGGTTCATGGCGGAGGACAGACATGCAGCACAGCTGGTTCATGGCGGAGGACAGACATGCAACACAGCTGGTTCATGGCGGAGGACAGACATGCAACACAGCTGGTTCATGGCGGAGCACAGACATGCAACACACTCTACATTTATTATGTAAGATGAATGTAATTCAACATAAGTGATGACCAGTTGCGAAGCGTCGATGGTGCAAGTGTTACGAGCAGCTCGCTCAAAGGAATCGAGTATGTCTTCCTTTATTATTTCAAAGAATAACTGAACATTCATTTCGTGCTACAAGGTTATAAATAACGAGAAATATATTACAGTAATAAAATGTAATAACCGTAACTACCATTAATAAGGAATTCGCTCACCAGAAGAACACTGGCATACACGGCAGGGAAGATTGTCTCTTTTGTGTTACGACTGACGCTACACCCTACACTCGTTTTATTATTTGTTTTCAAACCCAAATGGTCTTTTCTTTATTTATTAAGAAAATAAACTATTGCACAATAACTGGGATATCACCGTTATTAGCGCTATGAGCATTAATAAGGGACGAAGCTTATTTGTAACACTTGTTTGTGTCATTTAGGAGAAGTAAAATAATTTAAATGAAATACACTGTTGACAGCAGATAAAACATTGTTAGGGGACCTATGTTACCTGTTAAGACGACTAACCTTATTCAAATTGCTACATCTATTCACCAATACCTAACTAAGGTGTTTACTTGATAAGGTCTTATGGTCAGTGAATTGGAAATGTATTACAAGGTGGACAAATTTTTTAAAAAATTTACAAAGATTCTACAAACGCTTATTTTGGTTAGTCAGGTATTAAAACAAAGTAACTCAGTTAACATGTATGTAACAGTTAACACAGAGGGTCGGCTTATAAGACAGAAAGATATGGGAACGAAGACGGGTGATCAAGGCTGACAAAGTGAAATGACTACTTGGAGACTAATGCACGCGCAAGGGTCACTAAAAGGTGAAGGTGCTTTATGCGGTAGTAAGCAGCTATCAAACAGGGAGGTACTACTGCCTGGGAAGATTTTGGAAGAATAATGTCTTGTCTGAAGGTAGACCCTGGTGCCCTTTGGCATCATAAAAATTGTGACCAAGTCCCAGGATGCTGATCTGACTTTCTGCCTCATTTACACACAATTGCAGGGTCTCAATTGTTTATCTTACTTTGACAACACGACATAAATATATAGTTTCTCACTACTGATCTGTTTTTTTTTAATATTTGTATTTATATATAAATAACATTATTATTATTATTATTAATTATTATTAATTATTATTATTTTGATTTAAAATATACATATATATACATATATATATATATATATATATATATATATATATATATATATATATATATATATATATATATATATATTTTTTTTTATTATTATTATTAGTAGTAGTAGTAGTAGAAGTAGTATTATATTTTCGCCCCCAGGCTCTTCTGGGCTAATCCCATAAAAAAAGACTAATCATCACCGACGCTCACTCACAGGGTAGCACTGTGGTGATACACAATTCCTAGTTTGTAATGACGTCACAGCTCCCATAATCCTTTGCGCAGTCGACCATCTTGTAGGTATAAATGCGTTGCATTATGGGAGCACGTGAAAGCTAAGAATAAGCTGGCCTCGCGGATCTCGCAAGGTGTGCAGTCAAACACAACAAAAGAGATGTGTAGTAAACACTACAAGAGAGATGTATGGTCGCAACGCTACAAGAGATGTATGGTCGCAACGCTACAAGAGAGGTGTGCGGCCGCAGCGCTACGAGTGAGGTGTGCGGCCGCAGCGCTACGAGAGAGGTGTGCGGCCGCAGCGCTACGAGAGAGGTGTGCGGCCGCAGCGCTAAGAGTGAGGTGTGCGGCCGCAGCACTACGAGTGAGGTGTGCGGCCGCAGCACTACGAGTGAGGTGTGCGGCCGCAGCGCTACGAGAGAGATGTGCGGCCGCAGCGCTACGAGAGAGGTGTGCGGCCGCAGCGCTACGAGAGAGGTGTGCGATCGCAGCGCTGCGAGAGAGATGTGCGGCCGCAGCGCTACGAGTGAGGTGTGCGGCCGCAGCGCTACGAGTGAGGTGTGCGGCCGCAGCGCTACGAGAGAGATGTGCGGCCGCAGCGCTACGAGAGAGGTGTGCGATCGCAGCGCTGCTAGAGAGATGTGCGGCCGCAGCGCTCCGAGAGAGATGTGCGGCTGCAGCGCTTCGAGAGAGATGTGCGGCCGCAGTGCTACGAGAGAGGTGTGCGGCCGCAGCGCTACGAGAGAGATGTGCGGCCGCAGTGCTACGAGAGAGGTGTGTGGTCGCAGCACTACGAGAGAGGTGTGCGGCCGCAGCGCTACGAGAGAGGTGTGCACTCACAACGCTAGGAGAGAGGTGTGCACTCGCAACGCTCTGAGAGAGGTGTGCACTCGCAACGCTATGAGAGAGGTGTGCACTCGCAACGCTATGAGAGAGGTGTGCACTCGCAACGCTATGAGAGAGGTGTGCACTCGCAACACTGTGAGAGAGGTGTGCACTCGCAACGCTATGAGAGAGGTGTGCACTCGCAACGCTCTGAGAGAGGTGTGCACTCGCAACGCTCTGAGAGAGGTGTGCACTCGCAACGCTATGAGAGAGGTGTGCACTCGCAACTCTACGAGAGAGGTGTGCACTCGCAACGCTATGAGAGAGGTGTGCACTCGCAACGCTATGAGAGAGGTCTGCACTCGCAACGCTATGAGAGAGGTGTGCACTCGAAACACTATGAGAGAGGTGCCCACTTGCAACGCTACGCAGCGCTACGAGAGAGGTGTGCGGCCGCAGAGCTACGAGAGAGGTGTGCGGCCGCAGCGCTACAAGAGAGGTGTGCACTCGTAACTCTACGAGAGACGTGTGCACTCGCAACGCTAAGAGAGAGGGGTGCACTCGCAACGCTAAGAGAGAGGGGTGCACTCGCAACGCTACGAGAGAGGTGTACACTCGCAACGCTACGAGAGAGGTGTACACTCGCAACACTACGAGAGAGGTGTACACTCGCAACACTACGAGAGAGGTGTCCACTTGCAATACTACGCAGCGCTACGAGAGAGGTGTGCGGCCGCAGCACTACGAGAGGTGTGTCTGGTCGTAACACAAAAAGTGTAATGTCGTAACAATAAAAAATATCAAGTCATATTTGTATCATATAATGTCATAAGGGTGGCCTGTGAGCCACAGGCACCATAAAGTACAAAAGATACCACAGGCCGTGGCAGCTTTTGTACTTTATGGGGAGTCTTTGCAGGTACGGGTATACTGACCCAGACTAACAGCACCCTCACTGAGGCCAATTTAAAATTGGACCATTCAGAAAATAATGAAGTTGGAATTTCCATATTTATTAAAAATTCAAGCTCGGTTTATTACTATAGTGATGATGGATGATGTTAAGTATAGTAATGATAGATGGTGTTATATGTAGTGATGATAGATGGTGTTATATATAGTGATAATGGATGGTGTTATATGTAGTGATGATGGATGGTGTTATATGTAGTGATGATGGATGGTGTTATATGTAGTGATGATGGATGGTGTTATGTGTAGTGATGATGGATGGTGTTATGTGTAGTGATGATGGATGGAGTTATATGTAGTGATGATGGATAGTGTTATATGTAGTGATGATGGATGGTGTTATAGCATGTAGTGATGAGGGCTGGAATTATATGTAGTGATGATGGATGGTATTATGTATAGTGACGATGGATGGCGTTATGTGTAGTGATGACAGATGGTGTTATATGTAGTGATGATGAATGGTGTTATATGTAGTGATGATGGATGGTGTTATATGTAGTGATAATGGATGGTGTTATATGTAGTGATGATGGATGGTGTTATATGTAGTGATGATGGATGGTGTTATATGTAGTGATGATGGATGGTGCTATATGTAGTGATGATGGATGGTGTTATATGTAGTGATGATGGATGGTGCTATATGTAGTGATGATGGATGGTGCTATATGTAGTGATGATGGATGGTGTTATATGTAGTGATGATGAATGGTGCTAAGCATAGCGATGATGGATGGTGTTATATATAGTGATGATGGATGGTGTTATATGTAGTGATGATGAATGGTGTTATATGTAGTGATGATGGATGGTGTTAAGTATAGCGATGATGGATGGTGATATATGTACCGATGATGGATAGTGTTATAGGTAGTGATGATGGATGGTGTTTTATATATAATGATTATGGTGTGTATGTGTGCACATAGGGTGGTGTAATGCATCTAGTGTGGCAGCATTATGTTAGTGTTAAAGTGCAAACACTGCTTGCTTCCTCTCGCTTTCAGCTACCGCCGCTGGCTAGCCCTCGTGGTGAAGAGGGAAGCAGCTTTGACTAAGTCTTTCCCTGCCAATACACAGCCTCTTCACCATCAAGATTCCTGCTGTGCCTCCTCGTGACAACACATGGTAACTGAGTGCCTCACGGCCCCAGACTAAACCCGCAGGAGATCTCGGAGCAGCAGTGTGCCCCAGAGGGATGGCACATAAGCCCAAGGGCTTATGGACACACCTTGGCGGCTACCAAGCACTGCCCACTGCCTTACGGATTGACCTTGGTAGGGTATAACTAGCTTCTTAAAGCCCACTCCCAGTGGCTCAGAGACGGTAGTTGAAATGGCGATAGCCGGCTTCTTAATTAATGTCTGCGGTCAGGGTGTGAGGGCACAGTGGGAATACACTGTCACATGTCCAGTTGATTACTACTCACGTCTTATAGGAAAGTAACCATGGGTGAGGTAATTATATCAACCTAAAGTATGTAACCCACATTTATAAAAGTATTACTGTCTGTTAGACAAGGGCTAACCTAACCTAACCTAATATTCCATAAGTGTAAAGTAAGATATATCTTACCTACAGTAAACAACCATAAGGAGGTCTAATACTATTATACTCACCTAAACTACCACAAACCAGACTAATATTTAGTGTACTAACGTGATGAAAGGTAAAACACCACAAAACGACGTAACACAATTTATAATGACCTGATCTAAAGTACACTAACGTAAAACCCACACACAGGTAAAAGCTCTTCACCCTCTTCACCAGAGGGTTTGATCAACTTGACGTTGTCGACCCACCAAGAGCCACCCGGAATGTCCACACCGACTCACCCTACAAAACTCACCAGCAGGAATGACAGCCAACTATTTGATGTTATTGGTGTGAGTTGTGTATAGAGGTGCAAAAGTTTCGATGAGAGAGAGACGGGGGGGGGGGGGGGGGGAGGCTGTACAGTGAAGATCAACATTGCGGGTTACTATCATCTCTGGAGAATACCATGACAAGTCACATTTACCGCTGAGAAGACACGCACGCCGATCACCACCCGACACAGGGCAGCCTCAGGGGGGAAGAACGATGGTGAACAGTAACAAGAAAGACGTTCTGGGAGTGATACATGACACTCAAACGTCAGTGAAGTGACACGTACACAATCTTCCCAGTCTGATGCATCTCGTACTGACTGAACAACAAGTGAGGTACAAAAAAAAAATAACTTTCGCTCTATGAGACACACTCATTCTCGTCCTCGCCAGACAAACAACTAAAACACATCAAACACTAATCCCTAAATCGCATGTTTTGTCGCAATTCCTGTGACGATTTTTTTTTACCATCTTTGTTTCCAACAACGCCCGGACCAACTATCGAACCATCTCCACAAGGAGTCACGTAACACAATTTTCAATTTACGATCCAAGGAATAGGAACACCCGGGTCTTCCACATCCAAGTTTTTTTTTTCTCTTTCCTGAAAAAAATGTTACGTCACGTCTGGGATTTCGACAGATCAAGAAAATCGAATATATTTTTTCTCTATATATGGTTTATCTGTGTATCTCTCTCTCTCCTTCTTCATAGTGTTATCAGCTGCCATCTTAAAAGTTTTCACAGGTCTTCCACTATCACCAACATTACCAACCTTCAACAAACATCCATTGGCCCCGCCTCTCGCCTCGTAACCCGCCAATCACATCCCATTTATCATTGCCAAGATCCCCTGAAATTCAATCCGTAAGGAAATTCTGGTCAATTAAAGAGGTCAGGAGGGTTGGCAAGGTGAGGTGCGGTGACCTCTCCCGGCAACACACCTTCCATCACCATCCAAGGGCTCGGGATACTCTAAGATTCGTACGTTAATATTTTCTTTTCTCTCACTCACCTCAGGCTGAGAGAGCACCATCAACTGAAGGTCACGTCGAAAGTGAAAATTTAGACGTTCTTTTTGTCGTGTCATATTTCTGCCGTATTTTAAAGTCAGGCTGCCAATTCTTAAATAACCAGTTTAGGGAATTGAATTAATGGAAGAATGCTTAATAATTCCCAACGTCCCAGAATTTAACAATGAATGCAGGCACCACTATAAGCAGTCCCAACCCGGCCTAACATCCTTCGGCTGAAGACAAGTTTTAAAACAAAGGTGATGAGTCTGACTTATATTGTATCTCTTTCTATCTAAGTACAGAATCAATAATACAGGTACAGGGAGCGTCTCAAACTGATGACAGCACATAAGCATTAAGATCAATGAAAACAACTAAATCACATCGTCTTGGTACAAAGTAAAAGCGGCACCAGAAACCCAACTATGCTTAATCTATTTCTGGCAAAACATGTTACCAGAATCTGTGTTATGTTATATCTAATTCCTGAAAATATGGTGCCGAGACCCCATCATCATCTGAGAAAATTATCAACTGGGTTAATTCACGAGTTGTGTACAATATTGCTACAGGTTCTGCCCCCTCCCTCCCCCGCCCTCTCGCTTTCACCCCCTCCCCACTCCCTGAAGGGAAGAATTATTTCTCCTCGGCAAATATATCAACACTATAATCTGTTATCTAATGTTTATGTATGATTATATCACCTTTTATTGGGCGCCATAAATCCGCCTAAGACACATATTATTGCAGGGAGCAGCGCTGTAGGCAAGCATTACCAAACCCACCAACCACACAACCTGTTTGGCTACGAATTTCAAAAACACGTACGTTAATTTTTACCCCTTAACCTAAGATGTGGGGAGGACACCGGTCAAGTGGCCACCTCCCTCACGCTAACAAATAAGAGCCTCCTGGTGGCCACTGCAAGCTGAGGAAGATACCGTAGATAGCCTTAGAATAGTTGAAAATCTAAACCTAATAAGACGAAATGCTATCCCCTCACAACTCACGGTATCTTGTGGTAGTGTGTGGTAGTGGCAGTGTTGGTGGTAGAGGTAATAGTAGCAATGGGGATAGTAGTGATAGTGGCAGAGTGGCAGTAACAGTGGTAGTTTGTGGTAATGATGGTTGTAGTGTTAGTAATAGTGGTAGCAGCAATGATGGTTGTAGTGGTAGTGATAGAAATAGTGGTAGTGGTGGTAGTTGAGGGATAGGGGTGGAAGTAAGAGAAGGAGAGTTGAGAGTAAAGGAAAGAGAGACGTGGAGGAGGAGGAGGAAGGAATAACAGCTTGTTCACACGTTGTTCACAAACGTTGGATTGGGAAGGGTCAACAAGGGTGGAAGGAGAAGGAAGAGGAGAAGTTGGAAGACAAGAAATACTAGAAATGGTATGAGGGGAGAAAGAGGAAAACTAAAAAGAAGAGAAGGAGGAGGAAGATGAGGAGGAGGAGGAAGAAGAAGTAGGAGGAAGGCGAGGAGGAGAAGGAAAAAAGGGAAGAAGGAGGACGAGGAGGAGGAAGAAATAAAAAGGGAGAGAAAAGGGAAGAGGAGGAATATCATTCAGTTCACACTGGCATGAAACAAAGCTCGCGAGCCACGCTAGAAGAGATGAGAAGAGAATGACAAATACGGGTACAATACTTTAGTGGGACACAGGGCGCTGCTAACTGTGCCTAGGTGAGAGGGCAGGTAGGTGACCCAGCGGACAGAGAAGGGAAGAAGCAGATAGATAGACAGACAGACAGACAGACAGCAGAGTAACGTGGGTATGGAAGAAGGAATTTTAGGAACAAAACAGTAAGATCTTTAGCAGGTGAACTGGTATGTATATACGGAACCAAACAAGCACACGGACAATTAGGCAGGTATGTAAACAGAAAGGCAAGTAAAATTATTATTATTATTAGTAGTAGTAGTAGTAGTAGTAGTAGTAATAGTAGTAATGGTGGTGGTGAGTCATCCACTGCACACCTAATTATAGCGATCTTATAATTAAATATCACTGTGACCTACTTAATTACTATCAGTATCACTTATTCACTAATTAAAAAAAATCACCCCCTCCTTCCTACCCCTCCGCCTAATAATTATCTAAATTACCGACTGCCAAATTGGCATCACCAGCTGTTGATTCGACCATAACCATCATTACTACCACCTAGGTACCAGATGTCACCATAAGTCACTATCACTATCGTACAAAGGTTTCATCATCATTCATCACCATCACCTACCTACCAATTCTTCACCATCATCACCATCATCTACGTACCAATTCTTCACCACCATCATCTACGTAACCACCTCCAGCATTATCACTATCACCGACACCAACCATCGCCTTCAGTCTCATTAACACCATTACCACCAACACCATGCCACCATGCAACCACCACTAGCAACACCACCACAATACCACCATCACCACCACCATACCATCGTCATCGCTAAAATCACCACCACCATACCAACTTCACCGCGAACACCACCACCACCACCACCACCACACCACCATCACCGCTAACACCACCACCACCATACCACCATCACCATACCTGCTAGTACTACTTTGCTGTCACTTGGAATCGAAAATGACGATCACCCAGTTATGATACAATGATATGAGTTATTAAGGATGTCACCTTCGTTGGTGAGCTCTGAGGTGACTCAAGGGGTAGATACAGGACCGGCAAGACCGTCTACAGATGTTGCATCTAGTGCGGGAGGGGCGGCGGAAGCGTCTTTCCGTTGTTGGCGCTTATCTGCCTCCGTGTGCAGTCGGGCTAACTCGAAAGTATAGACACCTCGCATGGTGCTCCTCCAAGCGTTACGGTGTGCAAAGAACGTCTCCTAGGTGAGGGGGTCGATTTGGCACTTTTTCAGGTTTATCTTAAGACTATCCTTATACATTTTCCGTTGTCCGCTAGCGTTACTTTTACATGGTCAGTCCAACATAGTTGTTCATAGTTAATGGTAGCCTAGATGCCCCTACAGTTAGTGTCAGCGAGAATACTGGCATTTGTTCTCTTGTCTTCCCAGTGAACTCGGAGTATAGAAAGTAGACTATGTTGGTGAAAGTTTTCAAGTGCCGTATAGCAGGGTGGGGAGGAACACTGATTGATATACGTGCAACTTTGTAGATAATTTCAGCTCCCTGCAACTAAAGACATAATCGCCGCCAACAACATCACTACCATACCACCATTTCCAACAATATACCATCACCCCCAACACCACCACCACCACCATACCACCATCACCACTAACACCACTATACCTCCATCACCATACGATCATCACCACCACACCACCACCATACGATCATCACAGCCACCATACCACTATCACCACCACCATACCAACAGAAGTCCTCCCTCGTTTAATGAACGGTATCTGTCTTGATCTACCTGTCATTTTTATATAAATGTCTGTCACTGTCTACTTCCCTGCTTAACAGTACTATGCCTCATCAGGACAGAGGGAGGGGAGCGACGGAGGAAGTCAATCTATAGTCCCAGAGCAACGTATTCACTTCTTCAGGTAGACAGAAGCGATGAACGAGGGACACTGCACGCCTGCCTATCAGCCTGACTGTCTGTCTACAGTACCTACTTATCTGCCTGCCTACATCAATGTCTGCTTGTCTGTCTCTCTCTACCTGCCTGTCTGTCCATCCATCCATCTATCTACCTGTCTGCCAGCCTGCCGGGTACCAGAGCACCACCTCTTCACTTCAACACATAATATTTCACCGGGTTCCTCACTGTCCTCATTACCCGTGACGGCGACGATCAATGGGCGTCACGTTAATGATGTGTCATTTTAAAATCTATGCCTTGCCAAGCACATTTTAACGCTGGATCATATACTTCAGTGTTTATAAAGCTAATTTGGGATCACACGCTGTGAGACAACGTGAGATATTATGTGTGTGTGTGTGTGTGTGTGTGAGAGAGAGAAAGGTAACATACAGGAATAGAGTGCGTGGTAGTGTACAAGGTTAGGGTGAGTGCGTGGTGGTGAACAGGGATAGAGTTCGTAGTGCGTGGTGGTGTACATGATTAGAGTGAATGGTGATGTAGAAGGATAGAGTGCGTGGTAGTGTACAGGGATAGAGTGAGTGCGTGGTGGTGTACAGGGATAGAGTTCGTCGTGCGTGGTGGTGTACAGGATAGAGTGCGTGGTAGTGTACAGCGATAGAGTGAATGGTGATGTAGAAGGATAGAGTGCGTGGTAGTGTACAGGAATAGAGTGAGTGCGTGGTAGTGTACAGGGATAGAGTGAGTGCGTGGTGGTGTACAGGGATAGAGTGCGTGGTGATGTACACTGAAAGACAAAAGTCGTGTCGTGAAATTTGGTGAAAACATATGCCGAAGGGCTAAACTTTTGGTGCGCTCTGCCTAGTGGTAGGGGGCTCTCAAAATGTTTCACGAGTTATATTTAATAATCGGACAAAACCGAGACACGACTTTTGTCTTTTATTGTACAGTAGCTAAAACAACTCTCTGTGCATACTTTGTGGGAAACAATATGAGACCATGGACGATAAATATTGGTATATGAGGGCTGTCACTAGTCGCACGTAAGATTCGGAGTTCTCGACCCCCACCTGCACAGATAGTTCTTTTAGTTACTGTACAAGGATAGAGTGTGTGGTGGTGTACATAGAGTGCGTGGTGGTGTACATAGAGTGCGTGGTGGTGTACATAGAGTCCGTGGTGCACGGAGTAGATAGAGTCTGTGGTGGTGTACAGAGATGGTGTACATAAGAGTGCATCGTTGGGAGGGGGACTGTTATAATTATAATCGGAACTGTCACGCAATATTAAATACAATTTGGTTTGTGTTGTTGAATTCACATAAATCACAAGTGTCATGTTTGTATAAGGAAGGTCTAGTTTAGGCTAAGTTATATTCGCTTACATTACGGTTGGTTACCTAAGGAGAGATTAAATTAGGCTTGAGTAGTGGAAAACAGATTAGTTAATTTAAGTTAGAGCAATAAAGGTTAAGTTAGGATAGGATAGACTATGATACTTTTGATTATGATAAATTAGCTGACGCTAAAATAGTTAGGTTAAAATAGATTAAGATAGTTAAATTAGGGTAGGTTAGATTATGTTAAGTTTGGTTAAGATAGTTTAGCTTAGGTTAAGATAGGTTAAGGTTAGGTTAAGATAGGTTAAGATAATTTAAGTTAGATTAAGTCATTTGTTTCGTGTGGATTCATGTCTCTATTGGCTCATGACCACAACACTAACATACACATTATTACCTACACACGAAAAAAAAAGTTTGCCGGGAAAGTTAACACAGAAGAGGGTGAGAAAAGATTGAATACATATATAAATGCCACTGTCGTCAGGTGTGGTAATTAAGAGCTGAACACCTGAGAATGTTTGTTCAGATACTGGCTATGATAAGGGTTGAGGAGGATAATGAAGGGTGATGATGGTGATGAATGAGGGGTGAAGAGGATAATGAAGGGTGATGATGATGATGATGAATGAGGGGTGAAGAGGATAATGAAGGGTGATGATGATGATGAATGAGGGGTGAAGAGGATAATGAAGGGTGATGATGATGATCATGAATGAGGGGTGAAGAGGATAATGAAGGGTGATGATGATGATGATGAATGAGGGGTGAAGAAGATAATGAAGGGTGATGATGATGATGATGAATGAGGGGTGAAGAGGATAATGAAGGGTGATGATGATGATGATGATGAATGATGGGGTGAGGAGGATAATGAAGGGTGATGATGATGAATGAGAGGTGAGGAGGATAATGAAGGGTGATGATGATGATGATGATGAATGAGGGGTGAAGAGGATAATGAAGGGTGATGATGATGAGGGGTGATGATGATGAGGGGCGAGGATGATGATGAGGGGTGAGGATGATGACGAGGGGTGAGGATGATGATGATGAGGGGTGAAGATCATGATGAAGGGTGAGGATAATAATGATGAGGGGTAGGGATAATGAAGAGTGAGGATGATGATGAGGGGTGAGGATGGTGATGATGGTGGGGATGATTATGAGGGGTGAGGATGATGAAGAGGGTGAGGATGATGATGAAAGGTGAGGATGATGATGATGAGGGGTGAGGGTTGATGATGAAGGGTGAGGATGGTGAAGAGGGTGAGGATGATGATGATGAAGGGTGAGGATGATGATGATAGATGAGGGGTGAGAATGGTGATGAGGGGTGAGGAGGATAATGAAGGGTGAGGATGATGATGAGGGGTGAGGATAATGATGAAGGGTGAGGATGGTGAAGAGGGTGAGGATGATGATGAGTGGTGAGGATGATGATGAGGGGTGAGGAGGATGATGATGGATGAGGGGTGAGGATGATGATGATGATGATGAGGGGTGAGAATGGTGATGAAAGGTGAGGATGATGATGATGAGGGGTGAGGGTTGATGATGAAGGGTGAGGATGGTGAAGAGGGTGAGGATGATGATGAAGGATGAGGAGGATGATGATGGATGAGGGGTGAGAATGGTGATGAGGGGTGAGGAGGATAATGAAGGGTGAGGATGATGATGAGGGGTGAGGATGGTGATGAGGGGTGAGGATGATGATGATGATGGGTGAGGATGATGATGAGGGGTGAGGATGGTGAGGGGTAAGGACGATGATGATGATGATGATGAGGGGTGAGGATGATGATGAGGTGTGAGGACGCTGATGATGATTATGGTGAGGGTTGAGGATGGTGATGATGAAGGGTGAGGATGATAATGAGGGGTGGTGGTGGTGTTGAGGGGTGAGGATAATGATGATGAGGGGTGAGGATGATGATGATGAGGGGTGATGGTGATGATGATGAGGGGTGAGGATGATGGTCATGAGGAATGAGGATGAGGATGATGAGGGGTGATGATGATGAGAGGTGAGGATGATGATGAGAGGTGAGGATGATGATGATGATGAGGGGCGAGGATAGTGATGATGAGGGGTGAGGATGATGATGGTGAGGGGTGAGGATGATAATGGTGAGGGGTGAGGATGATGATGGTGAGGGGTGAGGATGATGATGAGAGGTGAGGATGATGATGATGATGAGGGGCGAGGATAGTGATGATGAGGGGTGAGGATGATGATGTTGATGGGTGAGGATGATGATGTTGAGGTGTGAGGATGATGATGATGAGGGGTGAGGATGATGATGATGAGGGGTGAGGATGATGATGATGAGATGTGAGGATGATGATGAGGGGTGAAGATGATGATGGTGAGAGGTGAGGATGGTCATGAGGGGTGAGGATGGTTATATAAATACCACTTACATATCCACATCACAAACCCACACACCACCACAACAACAACAACAACAACAACTGAACAACACTAGCGCCTCGTATCATCTATTATTACTTCCAAGACACTTCTGTCGCGTCATTCATCACGACATACACACGGGCCGGACATATGATAACATATTACGTGAGAATGCGATAATCTTCAGAGGTGAATTATGCAACGAACGTCCACCAGGGCCCAGGTAGCTACTCTTCCTCGCCGCCCTCCTCACGGAACACGTCGCAGTCTGAATATTTCACGATACAAAATATCAACTAAACACCGATACCCCACGAGTAAGGTGGAGGGGGAGGGGGTGGTTGGTGGTGGTACGGAGAGGGAGGGAAGAGGGGTGCGGGTGTAAAGAGCGAGGTTTGGACCCACCTGTCGTCACACCTCGAGGGAAGGGGGGCACTGTGCCGCCCCTTTATTGGTATATGGTGCGTGTCGGGGGTGGTGTGTGTGTGTGAAGAGGGGGGGGGGTGGTAAATCGTACAAAGTTATCACTGTCAATAATCAGGTGAGAGAAAAAGATAAGGAGAGAATCAGAAAAAAATGCAAAAATTAAACATACTTTACCAAACAAAACGACGTCCTCACCTTTGTATAGCGGTCAATAACAGAGTGAATAAGACGGAAGATAAGTACCGTTGAAGATACCCAATTGTCAGAACTTGTCGTTTACCTGCTTCATGGGTCATCTGATGTCAGCTCCATATTTTCTAACTAGTTCACTCATACTTCACTGTCACTGAGCTGGTGTAAGGCACACCAATATCCCTGGCCAGGAATGTCATATAAAAATTGATACGAGGGAAATTAAGCCGTGTGTGACGTTTATCTGTGAATACGAAGATGTGACTTTAATATTCACATGGACGCTGGCCACTGTTATCATTCTGAAATCTTTGTACCTGTACCTGTAGAGGTGTTTCTAAATAATTATGATCTCAGTACTGTATCTGTAATTTCAACTTTACTTGTACTGGTGCTCTTGAACTACTGAAAAATATATACCTGAACTCTCCTTATTAATATTATCTCTATCTGTAATTCTTTATGTATTTGTACTTGAAGTAGGTTAAAATAACTATCTGTACCTGTAATTGTAACTTTCCCTAAATTGCTGTTGCTAAATTATTATATCAACCTGTAATTTTTTATGAACAGTCAAAAAAAAACTCCTCAAACACCTGGGCACGAAGGATGTGAGAAGGAGCAGAATGGGTCTTGTCATCTCGGAATGGTTTCAGCTTCTTTGTTTATTTATTAGAATGTATAGTGGTTATAGCGTTGAGAGGTGTTTGGCGAGAGTATACCTGTAATTGTGTGTTTTTAATAAACATCTTTGTACCTGTATTTATCTCTGTAGCTACTTGTAATTGTACTGTTGAGTCTGTATTATCATCTGTACCTGTAGTGACTTGTCCCTTAATCGTGCTTGCGTCTGTACTGTTGTGTCCTGTATTTACGAGATGGGGGAAGATAAACCAAGGGTATGTACAGATCCCACACAACACCGGCTACCATACACCTCCTCCCCCCCCCCCCCCTCCGTCTTTCAGCCACCTATTTACTTTATATACCAATTAAAATTTTACCTGTTTACGTAGCAACTGAGAACACACTATCAATATTTCAGTGGAAACTCTCTCTCTTTCTCTCTCCTATTTTTTTTTCAATTCGCTCTTTCTCTTTCTGAATCTCACTTCTTTTTTTTCTTCTCTTTTTTCCTTCTCTTACATTCTTACATCCTAGTTTTCTGTCCATCACACTATGAACACATAATTAATCATTCAATAGAAACTCACTCTCTCTCTCTCTCTCTCTCTCTCTCTCTCTCTCTCTCTCTCTCTCTCTTCCCCCTCTCTCACTTCCCCCTCTCTCTCTTTCAATGAGAACACCCAATTAATAATTCACTGAGACATACATACACTCTATCTCACTGTCTCCCTCCTCCTCATAACGCTCCTCCCCCCCCCCCCCCTCACCGCCGCTTCCTTCCTCCTCCAGCCTTTTCCTCCCGTCATCTCTCGACTCATCTTACGTCATCCACTCCTCCCCTGTCCCCATCGGTAGTGCCAGTGAAGGCCTTCTCCTCCTCCTCGTTAGTGCCCGTAAAGGCCTCCGCCTCCTCCTCCTCCTCCCCCCTCTTCCTCCACCTAGGTAGTGCCCGTAAAGTCCTCCTGCACCTCCACCTAGGTAGTGCCCGTAAAGTCCTCCTCCTCCTCCACCTAGGTAGTGCCCGTAAACTCCTCCTACACCTCCACCTAGGTAGTGCCCGTTAAGGCCTCCTCCTCCTCCTCCACCTGGGTAGTGCCCGTAAAGTCCTCCTCCTCCTCCACCTAGGTAGTGCCCGTAAAGTCTTCCTCCTCCTCCTCCACCTAGGTAGTGCCCGTAAAGTCCTCTTCCACCTCCACCTAGGTAGTGCCCGTAAAGTCCTCCTCCTCCTCCACCTAGGTAGTGCCCGTAAAGTCCTCCTCCTCCTCCTCCTCCTCCACCTAGGTAGTACCCGTAAAGTCCTCCTCCACCTCCACCTAGGTAGTGCCCGTAAAGTCCTCCTCCTCCTCCACCTAGGTAGTGCCCGTAAAGTCCTCCTCCACCTCCACCTAGGTAGTGCCCGTAAAGTCCTCCTCCTCCTCCACCTAGGTAGTGCCCGTAAAGTCCTCCTCCTCCTCCACCTAGGTAGTGCCCGTAAAGTCCTCCTCCTCCTCCACCTAGGTAGTGCCCGTAAACTCCTCCTACACCTCCACCTAGGTAGTGCCCGTTAAGGCCTCCTCCTCCTCCTCCACCTGGGTAGTGCCCGTAAAGTCCTCCTCCTCCTCCACCTAGGTAGTGCCCGTAAAGTCTTCCTCCTCCTCCTCCACCTAGGTAGTGCCCGTAAAGTCCTCTTCCACCTCCACCTAGGTAGTGCCCGTAAAGTCCTCCTCCTCCTCCACCTAGGTAGTGCCCGTAAAGTCCTCCTCCTCCTCCACCTAGGTAGTGCCCGTAAAGTCCTCCTCCACCTCCACCTAGGTAGTGCCCGTAAAGTCCTCCTCCTCCTCCACCTAGGTAGTGCCCGTAAAGTCCTCCTCCACCTCCACCTAGGTAGTGCCCGTAAAGTCCTCCTCCTCCTCCACCTAGGTAGTGCCCGTAAAGTCCTCCTCCTCCTCCACCTAGGTAGTGCCCGTAAAGTCCTCCTCCTCCTCCACCTAGGTAGTGCCCGTAAAGTCCTCCTCCACCTCCACCTAGGTAGTGCCCGTAAAGTCCTCCTCCTCCTCCACCTAGGTAGTGCCCGTAAAGTCCTCCTCCTCCTCCACCTAGGTAGTGCCCGTAAAGTCCTCCTCCTCCTCCACCTAGGTAGTGCCCGTAAACTCCTCCTACACCTCCACCTAGGTAGTGCCCGTTAAGGCCTCCTCCTCCTCCTCCACCTGGGTAGTGCCCGTAAAGTCCTCCTCCTCCTCCACCTAGGTAGTGCCCGTAAAGTCTTCCTCCTCCTCCTCCACCTAGGTAGTGCCCGTAAAGTCCTCTTCCACCTCCACCTAGGTAGTGCCCGTAAAGTCCTCCTCCTCCTCCACCTAGGTAGTGCCCGTAAAGTCCTCCTCCTCCTCCTCCTCCTCCACCTAGGTAGTGCCCGTAAAGTCCTCCTCCACCTCCACCTAGGTAGTGCCCGTAAAGTCCTCCTCCTCCTCCACCTAGGTAGTGCCCGTAAAGTCCTCCTCCACCTCCACCTAGGTAGTGCCCGTAAAGTCCTCCTCCTCCTCCACCTAGGTAGTGCCCGTAAAGTCCTCCTCCTCCTCCACCTAGGTAGTGCCCGTAAAGTCCTCCTCCTCCTCCACCTAGGTAGTGCCCGTAAAGTCCTCCTCCACCTCCACCTAGGTAGTGCCCGTAAAGTCCTCCTCCTCCTCCACCTAGGTAGTGCCCGTTAAGTCCTCCTCCTCCTCCTCCACCTTCTCCATCAATACTGGAGGTTACACCCTGTTGGTACATCGTTAAGGTGAGCCTACACAGCTATGTCCCGACGCATGAATTCTTGATACGTGTAACTCCTCCCTCGAGGACCACCTGGTTACTTCTCACTAAATAAACTAGATTGTGGTACTATGACTCCTCCTTCTGGGGGGTAGTGCACGGTGGTGGGGATGGGGGTGGTGCATGGTGGGGAGATGGGGGTGGTGGTGGTGGTGCACGGTGGGGGATGGGGGTGTGGTGCACGGTGGGGGGATGGGGGGTGGTGCACGGTGGGGGGATGGGGGATGGTGCACGGTGGGGGGATGGGGGGTGGTGCACGGTGGGGGGATGGGGGGTGGTGCACGGTGGGGGGATGGGGGTGGTGCATGGTGGGGAGATGGGGGTGGTGGTGGTGCACGGTGGGGGGATGGGGGGTGGTGCACGGTGGGGGGATGGGGGGTGGTGCACGGTGGGGGGATGGGGGGTGGTGCACGGTGGGGGGATGGGGGGTGGTGCACGGTGGGGGGATGGGGGGTGGTGCACGGTGGGGGATGGGGGTAGTGCACGGTGGGGGATGGGGGTGTGGTGCACGGTGGGGGATGGGGGTGTGGTGCATGGTGGGGGATGGGGGGTGGACGGTGGGAGGATGGGGTGATGCATGGTGAGGGGATGGGGTGGGAGGATGGAGTGGTGTATGGTGGGGGGGATGGGGGGTGGTGCTTGGTGGGAGGATGGGGGTGGTGCACGGTGGGGGGGATAGGAATGGTAGTGCACGGTGAGGGTTCGTGGGAACTGCATTATGGGAGAGATGGGGCTTGCGCTGTGCAGGGATGAATTGGGTTATAAGGTGGGAAGAGGTAGAAGGGAGATATGGAGGATGGTAGGGAGGGAGGAGGGAGTTTGGGGAGGAAGGTAGGGACGGGTGTGTAAGAGAGGAGAGAAGGGAAGAAAGAATATGGAGAATAATTGTAAGTGAAAATGGTGGAAATGGAGAAATTTAGTGAGAGCAGAAGTGAGAAAGGATGTATCAGGTAAGGAAGAAAGGGGAAGTAGCAGGTGATGAGTAGAGGGGAAGTAGCAGGTAAGGAGGAGAGGGGAAGTAGCAGGTAAGGAGGAGAGGGGAAGTAGCAGGTAAGGAGGAGAGGGGAAGTAGCAGGTAAGGAGGAGAGGGGAAGTAGCAGGTAAGGAGGAGAGGGGAAGTAGCAGGTAAGGAGGAGAGGGGAAGTAGCAGGTAAGAAGGAGAGGGGAAGTAGCAGGTAATGAGTACAGACGTGGTACAACGAAAAAAGTACAGCATTGAAGAAACATAGAACAACCAACAGACTCCACCACTGCAATGAACAGCCACACCACAAAACACACACCGTTGTCACACAAAAATCCTTATAATGACCAATTTAGAGCCGAGCAAACTACTACAATGACAGGGCAACTAACCTAACCTAACTCTCTTAAATGTCCCCCAGGCGAGTCAGTACACCAGGAGCATCAACACCTACTCTCAACTCGTGTACGTACAGCCCAGGTGTGTAGTGGGGGCCCCACATGTCCCTGCCTGCGGGCGGACATTTCGTCATTGGACAATTACTTATTAAATTGTGATAATATTTTTTTTATTTTGGAGACGATGAATAAATGGTAAGGTAAGGATTATACTGAACTGGTGACGAAATACCCTAGATCCTCCCCTGCCTGCCTGGTCCTGGTCAATTTATTCACAGCTCATGACGGTGCCACACACACACGGTGAATGAGTCAATACAATCCCTGTTAACTTTCCTAACACTCCGGCCTCAGCTGGTGACAGGTAAATAAGATAAAGATTTACATTCTACATTATCACCACTGCTGAGTGTTTAGATTGGCCTGTGTGCTGCGGACTGACTGACTGACTGACGCTGAGGGTAACCATGACACCTAACTCACTGATTAAATTTGTCTTATTTTGTTAGTCACAATATTTCTCCATCAGGAGAATTTATCGGGCACTCTGTCACAGGTAAATTGTGTTGGTGTCACACAGTGAGTATTGAGTGTCGCACGGCATGAATGGTGTCACACCTGTGAGTGGTAAGTACTGTATCACACGGTGTGAGTGGTGAGTGTCACACGGTGTGTGGCGAGTATCACACGGCGAGTGGCGAGTATCACACGATGAGTGGTGTGTGTCACGCAGTGTGAGTGGTGAGTGTCACAGGTGTGAGTGGTGAGTGTCACAGGTGTGAGTGATGGGTATCACAGGTGTGAGTGGTGAGTGTCACAGGTGTGAGTGATGGGTGTCACAGGTGTGAGTGGTGAGTGTCACATGGTGTGAGTGGTGAGTGTCACAGGTGTGAGTGGTGAGTGTCACAGGTGTGAGTGGTGAGTGTCACAGGTGTGAGTGGTGAGTGTCACAGGTGTGAGTGGTGAGTGTCACAGGTGTGAGTGTCACATGGTGTGAGTGGTGAGTGTCACATGGTCTGAGTGGTGAGTGTCACAGGTGTGAGTGATGAGTGTCACAGGTGTGAGTGTTACAGGTATGAGTGTCACAGGTGTGAGTGGTGAGTGTCACAGGTGTGTGTGTGTCACATGGTGTGAGTGGTGTCACATGGTGTGAGAGGTGAGTGTCACAGGTGTGAGTGATGAGTGTCACAGGTGTGAGTGGTGAGTGCTACAGGTGTGAGTGTCGCAGGTGTGAGTGGTGAGTGTCACATGGTGTGAGTGGTGAGTGTCACAGGTGTGAGTGGTGAGTGTCACAGGTGTGAGTAGTGAGTGTCACATGTGTGAGTGGTGAGTGTGACAGGTGTGATTGGTGAATGTTACAGGTGTGAGTGTCGCAGGTGTGAGTGGTGAGTGTCACAGGTGTGAGTGATGAGTGTCACAGGTGTGAGTGATGAGTGTCACAGGCTGTGAGTGGTGTCACAGGTGTGAGTGGTGAGTGTCACAGGTGTGAGTGATGAGTGTCACAGGTGTGAGTGATGAGTGTCACAGGTGTGAGTGGTGAGTTTCACTCGGTGTGAGTGGTGAGTGTCACAGGTGTGAGTGATTAGTGTCACAGGTGTGAGTGGTGAGTGGCGAGTGTCACACGGTGTGAGTGGTGAGTGTCACACGGTGTGAGTGGTGAGTGTCACACGGTGTGAGTGGTGAGTGTCACAGGTGTGAGTGGTGAGTTTCACACGGTGTGAGTGGTGAGTGTCACAGGTGTGAGTGATGAGTGTCACAGGTGTGAGTGATTAGTGTCACAGGTGTGAGTGGTGAGTGTCACAGGTATGAGTGGTGAGTGTCACACGGTGTGAGTGGTGAGTGTCACACGGTTTGAGTGGTGAGTGTCACACGGTTTGAGTGGTGAGTGTCACACGGTGTGAGTGGTGAGTGTCACACGGTGTGAGTGGCGAGTGTCACAGGTGTGAGTGGTGAGTTTCACACGGTGTGAGTGGTGAGTGTCACAAAGTGTGGGCCATCATGGTAGAGAACCACAGCACCTTCTTACAGCGAGCAGTGGTGAACTGCCAACGCATCGTAATATTTATACAAGAACTTCAATTTATTCTCAACTCGTCAAAAGTGAGATTAAAATAATCATCCATACGCAATCAAGCTAAAAATTGTGTTTCAAACTGCATCTGAAAAATGATTTATTTGTGTAAGAAATTTTCATTGAAATATCAAGTTGAGAATAAATTAATATTAACTTGTGAATTAAAAAATATATGTAAATATATCTACGAAAGTAATCACAGCACATCATCACTTTTATGTGTTGAGGATTAGTTATATATATACAAACAGTCTGTCTGTATGTCATTTAATATTAATGATATCTGGAATTCGTAGAGAGGAATTAGATATCTATGGCATCGCTTTATCTCCATTATTATCTTAAGTAAACGATATAAAAGCTTACATAAGAGTAAATCTTCCTCCCTGGGTTAATATTAGTCACCTTATTTTTAACATTAACAGGACCAGATAAAAACTAACAAGCTTTGCCTCGAACACGTTGGCTGAAAGAGACCTGGAAATATTAGAGGACCGCTAAGAAAGGACTATTGATAACCGTGGTTAATCCGAATTGTGTTAACGTTGCTTCTGAACTCTTATGAAGTCCGGTTCACACAAGCCATCGATGACGTCACGAAAACGGTGGTCCGTTCAGACGGGGAGTTAAAATGTAAACAAACATGGACGATGATAACCTTGGCTGCACCTTATTGGAGAAGAAGATACAGATTAAGCTTGTTTTATCTAATTTATGTATTTAGTTAGTTATTATATATTATTTAATTATTATTAATTAAGGTTAGGTTGATTTAAACTTATTTCCAAAGAAAATAAATTTCACCTTTGGAAAGAGTAAATCAAGCTGCAGAACTCACGACTTCTGTGCTGTGGTGCTGTACCTTCATTTTTTATTATTATATTATAATTATATTGACTCTTGCCATTTCCAGTATTAATGTTTACTTTGCATATATTTTAAGAATAATTATATTAGTTAAGGTGGATCTCATAGTTATTTTAGTAATTTTTAATGTGGATCTTTGACTATTTTCAACAACAAACGGGTGGACAAACTGCTTTCCGTCTGGTCCGGGCGGCATGACGTAGACGGCTGGCTATACTGAGGTCAGAGACGACCGTCACCACGAGCAAGTGTGAACCAGGCTTATCATGACTGGGGGAGGGGAGGTCACATGTTGACTTGCAATTAAGAATTATTGAATGGAAAGACGTCCTTGATAATGAACATTATATCGTAAGCTGTAACAGTTAAAACTTTACATTCACGTACACACAGATACACGGAGACACACAATGATGTTAGTGACATGTACAACTGCCACTACAGGCTAGCAAGGGCACCACCATTGTACCACGAGGGGTAAAATTCGCTTGAATGTGACCTGAAGTCAACTGGCCGGAGTAATGTAAGCGGGAGTGTAACACGGAGTACAGCCGGTAGGTTTTACCAAATGACCCGCCATCACCCGGGGACACTAACTTTTAATTACACCTGTGTACATGGGGACCCTTCCACCTCCTCTACTGTGATAAAAGTCCGGCTTAAATATCTCGGGGCTGGTGACTTTACCCCAAGTTACAAATAATTCCTTGTCATTCGTGATACAGTGGTGGAGCTCTCGCTTACCACTCAATGAACAGGTTCGAATCCTGTAGAGGACAATACTCGACCCTAACATCACCCAACTTCCACACACTGAGGCCGCGACTCCTACATCTCTCTCTCTCTCTCTCTCTCTCTCTCTCTCTCTCTCTCTCTACACATAGCAAAAATTATCAACAACTCGTAGTTAACCTAGATGTTCACTCCCTGCTAATCACACTTTTCTTTTATAACTGTGCTGAAATTCCTTGTTAAATGACCCTCTCCACTTTGTCATTATATATTATATATGTACCACTTACGTCACCTGTATTGTCAATCAAGTGACCCATTTCCCAATTATGTAACCTTTGTCATTTCTATTCATTGTATATTTAAAATTTTTCGGCTGCCATTGTATTTCAATAAACCGTAAATTATTATTATTATTACATACATGATAGTGAGGCCTCCCTTACCCACACTCCTCAAGATCCAAAGAATGACATAAGGCTGAAGGAAAAGAGTGACACAAGAAGCACTCACCCCCTCTTACGTGCCTCCCCACCATCGATATCAAATAAGAATATTGCAACACCTTAGAGAGAATCAGTTACACTATCAATCAACATAAGGTACTGAACAATAAAGACTATATATACAGTAGCTAACATAAGTAACATGGGATATCCTGACTCACACCACAAAGTATATGTCTCACTCGAAGGCTCGTAAATAAACAGTCTTAAGAGTGAGAGATAAAAAAAAAAGACTAATACAATATTTCCTCCGGTCCTTTGCACAAGAGACACGCACCTCAACAAGAAATCGAGGAAGGCGCTTCTCTTGCGACACGGATGAGCCAGGGACACACGCACACCTGAATAAACCATGGAATATCGGCCGAATATGTCCCAAATTTATAAAGATCTTCAAGCCAAATAACAAGCAGAGATATTATTCATGCACAGTACACACGCTAAGATGAAAGATACAAACAGCGCGGTATTTGTGCCTGGTACTGGGTGGGTTCTTGTTTGTTGTTACGATTGTTCTTTATAATGTTGTCTTTGTTGTCATGGTGATTGCTAAGTTGCACTCACCTGGAGACTTGGGTTATTTTCTGAGTAACAGTGAGAGAAGAGAGGAGAGGAGAGGAGATTGGATAGAAAAGTACACACACAAATGGCGTAAATAGATAAATAAATAAATAAATAAATAATAATTAAATTAATTAAACTGAATAAATAACGATAAAATCTATATTAAAAAAATACATAAATAACTACATAATCACCCTAAAATGAAAAGTATTTACACACACACACACACACAATAAAAGCTACAATATTCCACCAAATAAAAGATAAACAACCCAAAATAAATCAAAGCTGAAGGAAAATAATAATAGAGACAGATAATATGAAAGGATGGGAGACATGTGAGGAAGAGAGAGGCGACTGAAAAGCCGTGTGATGACATAAGATTGATCGTGTCCTCTCACCTCTGGGGCAGAATTGAACTGGGATTAAATTAGATAAGGGTTTGTGGTGAAACTGTATCAATAAATCCTTTATATATGAAGCAAGAGGCGCTAGACTATTCATCTAAGTAGGGGGTAGAGGTGAGGTATGTTGAAATGTCTGAGGAAGGAACTTTCAAAGGTGTTTGGGGTTCAGGACAGATGTTGGTGTTCTCGTGTGGTTTAGGTCCCAGACATGTGCAGGTTTTAGTGTTCGTATGTTTTAGGTTCAGGACAGATGTTGGTGTTCTCGTGTGGTTTAGGTCCCAGACATGTGCAGGTTTTAGTGTTCGTATGTTTTAGGTTCAGGACAGATGTTTACCAGTGTTTTAGGTTAAAGCCAGGTGTTGATGTTCACGTGTTTTAGGATGAGGACAGATTTTGGTGTGTTTCAAGTTAGGTACTTGGACAGACGTTGGTGGTCATGCGTTGTGGGTTGATGACAAGTGATGGTTTACAAGTGTTTAGCTTTGGAAAGATTTTGTTTCACAAGTGTCTAAATGAAGAAGAATAATGATTGGCAGGTGTCCGGCTAAGGTGCGGTGAGTAACAATGTTAAACGACTTATCTCCCAACTGTAAATTATAATATTCATGCAACTTCTGAAATGACCAACATGTACTAGACTAGACTACTAGATAGCATTATAAGAGGCCATGATGGAACTTCGACTACGAAACAATCTTTTGAAGGATTGCCAACACGGTTTTATGCCGGGACGCTCCTGCTTGACACAATTATTCAAGGTGCTGGATGTTTGGACTCATTCTGGACAGGTCGGTAATATCAACAATAGTCGTATACACTTAAATTTTTCTTAAGCTTTTAACAGCGGTCTCCACGAAAAGTTGAGAATTAAACTGGAATGGTCGGGATTCGGGGAAGTGCCCAAGAGTAAATCGACGACTTTCTTCATGACCGCAAGCAGTGTGTGGTAATTAATGGTACGAAATCGTCGTGTGTACCCGTGACAAGCGGGATAACCACAGGGCAGTGTACTGGGCTCGCTGTTGTTTGTTTGTTTCATAAATGACATGTCAGAAGCTATACACTCCTCCAAACAAGCGTTCGCGGACGATGCCAAGTTATTCAGGGAATTAAGAACCAAGAAGACTGTGAAGAGCTACAGAAAGATCTCTGTAAGCTTCAAGGGTGGTCGAAGAAACTGCATTAATTGAGACCGAATGTCAAATGGACCTGGGTGTGTATGTTGACAATGAACTGAAGTTCTCGGGCCATTGTGAGGAGGTGAATCAAGGAACTAAACTAGCAGGTCTTATAAGAAGGTCCTTTGTAACGATCTTCAAGTATGAGGTGCTTCCCAGTCTGGTGGAATACTGTTACCCCGTCCGGTCTCCGAGATAATCGGCACTTCAGTTACCCAAAGAGATTAAAACGCTTGCAATTGCTCAGATTATTTTATAAACGGGCAAGGGGAGACCATACCTGGAATCTGGTGGACGTTCGCCCCTCAAGGGATCACAGCTCAAGGTTGAAGAAACCACAAGTCCAGGCAACTGTGAGGGCAAACTTTTTCGTGAGAGTTGCGAACACTTGGAACAATATGCCAGTGTTGTAGCGGCACCGAGTGTGAGCTCTTTCAAGACCATACATGACCAACACTGGAGCAGGTACAGATACATTCAGGAGCCAGAGTCTGCCCAGTACTTGCCAACAGTGCGTAACAGAGACATGACTGACCGCCCAAGCGGCTAACGAGCCGATCATTGGTGAGGAGGATAAAAGTAGAAGTAAAAATAGAAAGGTAAAACTAACCGTTAGGACCAGGAGTCCGATGAGCCGTACTAACCGAACGTAATGCTCCCTGAACACTATCATCCTGGAACAGTACGCGAGCCGTACTAACCGAACGTAATGCTCCCTGAACATTAAATCCTGGTGCAGTTAAGTGAGCCATACTAACCGAACGTAATGCTCCCTGAATATTATCATCCTGGAACAGTACGCGAGCCGTACTAACCGAACGTAATGCTCCCTGAACATTAAATCCTGGTGCAGTTAAGTGAGCCGTACTAACCGAACGTAATGCTCCCTGAATATTATCATCCTGGTGCAGTTAAGTGAGCCGTACTAACCGAACGTAATGCTCCCTGAACAATATCATCCTGGAACAGTTAAGTGAGCCGTACTAACCGAACGTAATGCTCCCTGAACATTATCATCCTGGAACAGTTAAGTGAGCCGTACTAACAGGAACGTAATGCTCGCTGAACAATATCATCCTGGTATAATTAAGCCGTACTTACCTAATTTCCTTTTCCTTGGACACCATCATTCTCTGGGATCGGTCTCCAGCCCAGTCTACACTGTAAAAAAGAGAAAGTGTGTTCCGTCAAAGAAACTCTAGTCTTTAAACATTAAATACATCTTTAGTGAGTGTTTCAAAGACAACTGTGCCCTCCCAAAAGCAGGTGACTTTCCTAAAAACTCGGGTCTAGTGCCGTTTAATGAGCTTCAAGTGTCTCCTTTACAGACGTGCTGTTTACTCAAGTACACCCACGTCTTCCTGTAAACACAAGCGACTTCCTTAAGATACTGTAGAGTCTTCGTGTGGATGTCATCCCCTCAGGCAGTTTGTTTTTGTTTAAGATACACGCGCTAATGAATACCCGTTACTGACAAAAAATTTAATATTAATACACCGACAAAACGACAACTGTGATGCAAGAAATCTCCATAAAAAAGTAATACATTAAAGCCGACTGAGAATAAATTATAATTTATTCTCAGCCTAAAACCAGATGCATATATCCTTGGTCAATACATAGTAGAGGACATGTGTGTACCTTAATAAGGTGACATGTGTGTGTACCTAAATAAGTTGAGTTGTGTGTATCTAGTCTCTTCTAAGCATACTATCACCTGTCATGTCTGTATCTTGTTTATCGTGTGTATAGTGTCACCTGTCATGTTTTATACTTTATTTATATCGCCAAGAGAGTTGTCCTGTCATGTATGTATTCTGGTGATCGTGGACACAACACAAAACTCTCTCTCTCTCTCTCTCTCTCTCTCTCTCTCTCTCTCTCTCAGTAAAAATACGGATGTGCACTACAACAACATCGACTCAAAATTCCTGAGTGGTTGATTTTTTTTATGTAATCTGGTAGCACCAATTGATGACCTATCATAAGGGTATTGTGACTATCCGTATTGATGACCTGTACCATAATAAGCGATATAACAGTATGTAGTATAATTCTGAGTCATAAGGGGTAGTGGACAATAAAATTCTTGCAGTAGGTTATCATACAGTAAGCATAATGTTGATTCAAGGTTGTGTCGAGGTGCTAAGTCTCGCTAAAATAGCTTCATAACAGAAGTTGATGACCGGAAGAAAAACAAGAGCACTTAACATTGTACAATATGCATGCAGATGGCTGGCTCCCTCCCTCCCCACCCTCTCTTTTATCTTCCATCCCTCCCTCCCTCCTACCCATCTCCCCTCCCACGGATGATAAAACATTACCTCACACGCAAGTTGGCCGCACTCCACCATCATAAAGGCGATGTCATTTATTGAATGTTGCTTCTAAACTCACTAGTATATCGACCCTTTTTTTTTCACCCCTACTCTTAAACGCTTCACGTACCTCATTGTTAAATATATAAAAGCAGCAATATTATCCTGTGAAGCTTGGGGGTCAAGTAAATGGTTTGTGATTAGCTTTTAATTTTCTTGGTATGTCCAGCAGTCCTTGTGCAATCTCTCATTAAGTACTGGCCCAAACACAGCTGGGTGTAGAATGGTGACCGGTCTTATATAAAAACCCAAGCTACCCTTCGTGTCAAATTATTATTGTGGCCCTTTCTCCTCTGTTACTGATCAATATTCAAGCAATAAACTTGAATAAATACACAGTTATTGCAACTAAAATGAGTTTTATGAGCGAGAAATCCAATTTATCATAACATAATGTAGAGCCAAGTAACATTTGTGTAATGGATCGTAGCTGATATCAGAGGGTTGGAACACGGTTCACTTCGTCACAGTACATTTTTCATGGCTTTATTCAAATAACATTAGTCGGTCAATGCTTTCGATAACCTTGTTAGTATTTTGTTTGCGATCAAACCGCTTTAACCAGTCGCTACTTTCACTAATCTTGTTAATTCCGTGCCCGCGTCAAACTACCTTATGCGGTAACCGCTTTAAAATGCTTCGTCGTAAATCGTTTCGGGTCCTCAAAAACTAGACAAATTTAGCTTAATTGCAAAGAATGCGTCTCAAGGTCCATTGAAACTTATGCCAATTAACACAGAGCATCTCCCTGTATCCTTATTAATCAATCAAGGTATCTTCATAATGTCTGGGGGTTGGCGACCACGACCCTCTATTTTCCCCTAACACTCTTACCTTCAATTTCCCCATTATGTACCACACCATGTCTGTATTACTATCCCTTCATCTCCATTATAAACAGTATCTACACCATTATAGACAGTATCTACACCATTATAGATAGTATCTATACCATTATCTCTTCATTCTCATTATAAACAGTACCTACACCATTATAGACAGTATCTACACCATTATAGACAGTATCTACACCATTATAGATAGTGTCTATACCATTATCTCTTCATTCTCATTATAGTCAGTATCTACACCATTATAGATAGTATCTACACCATTATAAACAGTATCTACACCATTATAGATAGTATCTATACCATTATAGACAGTATCTATACCATTATCTCTTCATTCTCATTATAGTCAGTATCTACACCATTATAGTCAGTATCTACACCATTATAGATAGTATCTACACCATTATAGATAGTATCTACACCATTATAGACAGTATCTATACCATTATCTCTTCATTCTCATTATAAACAGTACCTACACCATTATAGACAGTATCTACACCATTATAGACAGTATCTATACCATTATCTCTTCATTCTCATTATAAACAGTACCTACACCATTATAGACAGTATCTACACCATTATAGTCAGTATCTACACCATTATAGACAGTATCTACACCATTATAGATAGTATCTATACCATTATAGACAGTATCTATACCATTATCTCTTCATTCTCATTATAGTCAGTATCTACACCATTATAGTCAGTATCTACACCATTATAGATAGTATCTACACCATTATAGACAGTATCTACACCATTATAGTCAGTATCTACACCATTATAGATAGTATCTACACCATTATAGATAGTATCTATACCATTATAGACAGTATCTATACCATTATCTCTTCATTCTCATTATAGTCAGTATCTACACCATTATAGTCAGTATCTACACCATTATAGATAGTATCTACACCATTATAGACAGTATCTACACCATTATAGTCAGTATCTACACCATTATAGATAGTATCTACACCATTATAGACAGTATCTACACCATTATAGTCAGTATCTACACCATTATAGATAGTATCTACACCATTATAGATAGTATCTACACCATTATAGACAGTATCTATACCATTATCTCTTCATTCTCATTATAGTCAGTATCTACACCATTATAGATAGTATCTATACCACTATAGACAGTATCTATACCATTATAGACAGTATCTACACCATTATAGACAGTATCTATACCATTATCTCTTCATTCTCATTATAGTCAGTATCTACACCATTATAGATAGTATCTACACCATTATAGATAGTATCTACACCATTATAGACAGTATCTATACCATTATCTCTTCATTCTCATTATAGTCAGTATCTACACCATTATAGATAGTATCTATACCACTATAGACAGTATCTATACCATTATAGACAGTACCTACACCATTATAGACAGTATCTATACCATTATCTCTTCATTCTCATTATAAACAGTATCTACACCATTATAGACAGTATCTACACCATTATAGACAGTATCTACACCATTACAGTCAGTATCTACACCATTATAGATAGTATCTACACCATTATAGATAGTATCTATACCATTATCTCTTCATTCTCATTATAGACAGTATCTACACCATTATAAACAGTATCTACACCATTATAGATAGTATCTATACCATTATAGACAGTATCTATACCATTATCTCTTCATTCTCATTATAAACAGTGCCTACACCATTATAGACAGTATCTACACCATTATAGACAGTATCTATACCATTATCTCTTCATTCTCATTATAAACAGTGCCTACACCATTATAGACAGTATCTACACCATTATAAACAGTATCTATACCATTATCCCCATAACCAATAACAAATCAGCCATTGTCCTCATTACAGTCGTCACAGAACACATAATGAAGCACCGTCTAATTTAATCAACAGTGATGTGTCTGGTCACCTGAGACACAATTCACCAAAACAATGATGGCACGATCTGACTCCCCTATGAGGAGCCTAATTAACCTTATTATCACGATACTCAGATCATTACCCGAAGCTTGACCTCTGGGAGACAATTATCAATAAAAAAAAATTATTGTTATCAAGATCAAACACATTGTTACTGTCACCAACCATTTTACAAGGACGCTACTCATCAGTCAGCATTAATGAGCATTATAATATATCATACACATCATTAACGAGTATTATAACATATCACACATAATTAACGAGTATTATAATACACCACACACACATAAACAACATTATAATATGTCATACACAATGGCAAACATCTCCAGACGTTAACATGATATCACACCATCCATACCATAAAAATATTCACCACAGTCATGTAACAAACGGAAGTAAAAGTCAAATTATTCTCATCTATATTCTTGGTATTATTATTTTGTGACTTTAAAACAGTTAACTAGGGAATAAAATCTTTTAAGGTAAGCTCATACAACATAACGTCACGATATAATAAACCTTAAGCACTATGTATATATGGCTGTATATCCTTTACAGATGAGCATATCGGGGTTACTCTACCTAATGCATTGCTATAAAACGCTATATACACTGTACTGATTATTTAATTTTATATGACATTTTTTATATCATGGTACATACTCTATCCTGCCTAAAATATTACACAATTTGACGTATGACTAATTTCTAAATTGATTGCCTCCTGGTGTTCAATCTATAGTTTATTAGTATTTTCACGACTCTTGCTCTGATGGTTTATGTCAAATGCAGCAGGTAATAGTTTCATGTGAAATTGTGCCACTAGTTCATGTATACCAACACGCCAATACAGTGAAATTGTCTGTGTGTTTTAGGAGATGTTTTTATGTGTACTCCGGTTTATTTGTGTGTGTGTGTGTGTGTGTGTGATGTGTTTGTGTGTGTGGTGTGTCTGTGTGTGTGGTGTGTCTGTGTGTGTAGTGTGTCTGTGTGTGTGGTGTGTCTGTGTGTGTAGTGTGTCTGTGTGTGTAGTGTGTCTGTGTGTGTGTGTGTGTTATTGTGCCTCTGGGTGTGGGTATTTTTTTATGTATTCGTGTGTCCAGATCTTCCATGTAGGCTCCTCGCATAATACTGTGTATATAGACAAACTATCCGACACTACCACACTCAGTATGATCACGCACACAATAAGTGACAAAAAAACATTAAACAATTTAAAAAGGAAAGCACGAAAAAAATACAATATTGTACAGCCGTGAGTGATATAAAACACCTCTTGTTTTTCTACCGTAATGATATTGTTTTATAAGGAAGCAACAATGGTCACCGGGTCACAATTCTAGCTAGGCCAAGAGACCTTCTCTGGCCAGCTGATGGCTAGGGCCAGAAGACCTTCCCTGGCCAGCTGGTGGTCGAGGCCTGGAGACCTTCCTTGGCCAGCTGTTGGTCGGGGCCAGAAGACCTTCCCTGGCCAGCTGATGGTCGGGGCCAGGAGACCATCCCTGGCCAACTGATGGTCGGGGCCTGGAGACCTTCCCTGGCCAGCTGATGGTCGGGACCTGGAGACCAGCTGAATGGTCTTAAACTACTACACAAATAGAGAAGCGAAAATTGCATTCTTGCACTAAGACTTCTACCAGGACTGAATATAATTTTTTTTTCAATCATCAACCGAAGAAAAAACACAAGTACCGAATATCTTAGAATGAAGCCCCGGTCAATCCAGGAGATTAAGGGTGAGCATCTTGGCCTCAGAATCACACACGTCAACGTCTCTTCTCCTTCAGCTTCCTACAATGCCTCCCTTTCATTATCTCCTACTGAGCAGCAAACACTGAACCAGTCTTGTGAGGTCATGACTCCGATGAAAAAAAATTCCCGCTAACTCTTGGACGGTGGAAACATATTAAGTAAAGAGTATCTAGAAGGACGCGTACTGCGAGGTGGCGGAGGTCGAGGAGGCTGGCTGGACGATGCTTACACGACAACCTAGTCCTACAGGTCACTTGCAAACAATTAGATAAGGTAACACTTCAGCATCACTTACAGGCTACGTGTAAACAATTAGATAAGGTAACACTTCAGCATCACTTACAGACTACGTGTAAACAACAAGGTAACACAACAACATCTCCTAGAGGCAACATGTAAACAAAAATGTTCCAGTTAATGTGACAATAATGCTTGTGTTACATTCGCCAGGTATTCAACAGTAGGTTTACCAGGAGGACAATGAAGCAAACGAGGCTGTCTCTGGAATCTTGTGAGACTGACGTTGTCCTGACCAGTGTGTGTCTCAACCTGGAGGGCACTAGCACACACGACAAAGAAACCACCAGTATCATTATTTAGCAGCATGAAAGTCCTTAAATCACTGAAGGACTCGGAAGAGCTTTAGGAATTAAGATATATTTAAATCAAAAGCAGTTAGTTCACGTGAATCCTTGTACCAAGTTTGTCCATTCATTTGGGAAACACACAAACACACACTACTCATCCAATCGGGAGTGTAAATGTTCCTTCCTGCGGCTCCTAGGGAAGAGGCACTGTAGGGAGGGAGTAAAGAAAGAGGTACGGTGACTTGCAGTAGTAGGGGGGGGGAGGATATAGCAGGACGTTAGTTGATAGAGAGGAAGTGAAGGTGATAGGACAAGAGGTGGAGGGAGGGAAGGAAGGAAGCAGGGATGGGGAGAGGGGATAAAGGCAAGGGAAGGAAGGAGAGGGACAGGGAAAGAGAAGGAGGAGGGGAGGGTGGAAGCAGGGGGAGAGGAAGGGATGGAGGTAGGGAGAGGAAAGGTTAGAGGCAGGGAGAGGAAGGGCTAGAGGTAGGGGGAGAGAAAAGGGGTGTAGGCATGTCGGGGGGGGAGAGATAGGAGAAGTGGGCGTGGGAGGGAAGGAAGGAAGGAGGCGGGGGGGAGAGGAAGGAGGCAAGGGAGAGGGAGGGAGGGAGGGAAGGAAGGGGGCAGGGGGAAGAGAAAGGGATTGAGGCAGGAGGAGGGGAGGGGGAGGAGGGGGCGAAGGAGGGAAGCAGGGGGGTGGGACGAGGGGAGGGGTAGCGTAAGAGCGTGGCGGCAAACTTTCATCTGTCAATAAGTGTGGTAGTCCAGGCCTGATACCACATAGGTACCACGACGCCCTGTCTAGCCCCCCTGGTAGGTGAGGGACCTCCTACCGAGTACCTAATTGTTAACAGTAGTGCCCCAAGGTGATACACAGGTGCCCCGTCATCCCCTCGCTCGTGGCTCTCGTGGTATAGTGAGTCCTCTCGCTGGGGGAAGTAGTAAGTAGAGACGTGGAAGAAGATAGGGAGGGGGAAGGTAGAGAAGGGAATGAGAGGTGGTGGGTAAGTGAGGAGGAAGATAGGGAGAGGGAAGTAAGGAGTGAGGTGGGGGAAGAGGTAAGGGAGAGAAAGGGTACGGGTTGTTAAAAAGGGGGTAGAGATGAGGGGGATAATAGGTTAGGGTTAGATAAGGGGGTGTGAGGTAGGGGGTGTTGGGGGAAGAGAAGGTGGGGAGTAAAGTGGAGTAGGTTAGGAGGAAGGTAGCTGGGAGAGAGAGAGACTGGAGAGGTGAGGAAAGGTTGTAGAAGGCAATAAGGAGAATATAACAAACAGGGAGATAGAGGAAGGAAGGAAGGAAGGAAGGCGGAGGAGGATATAATAGCAAATATCCATCACTCACACAGATGATACTACCACTATCACCAAGGGGTCTTAACAAACACAATAACCACATAGTCTGGCTGACACTATAACCAAATAGTCTAAGGACACAATACAGGTAACCACATAGTCTGGCTGACACTGTATCCAAATAGTCTAAGGACACAATAACCACATAGTCTGGCTGACACTGTAACCAAATAGTCTAAGGACACAATAACCACACAGCTTGGCTTACGCTACAGCAACTTAATCATACATTACGACCATGTATTCTGGCTCAGCAACATAGTCTGGCTGACACTGGCTATCATCACAACAAAAGTCAGCAAAAAAGTGTCTCGTTGTTAATGAGAGAAATAATCAAACTTAAATTTGACCAAACCTCAAGCATTAGAGTCGGTGTTGTAGATGTTCTCATTTTTACTATGAACAACTTGGTTTTGTGGAAGCTATGTAAGACGACTGAGGAAGATTGACATTTACAAAAACCCAAGATAAAACAACTTGAATTTAGGATTATTATCATGACACAAGAAACGAACAAAATGGGAAGAGAATAAACGATGAACTCGAGAAGAAAATAATCACAACAAAAGCAATTTTTTTTAATTACTATACTTAACTACATGAGGATGTATGATCTTTAGAAAAGTTAAATAAAAACCATAAACTTGAGATTATTTATGTGATATTAAGCCCCCAAAAAATTAAATTGTAACCTTCAGAAAAACTTATCAACAAAAGTAATCATCTTGAATAAAGAAAACACGAAGAGAAAGGGAGTATGACCTTCAGAAAATGTAAAAGAAAAAATATATCGAAACTTGGATTAAGACGAAACATTAAAAAATAATACAACAAAAAATAAGCGATAACTTCCTGGAAAAGGAGGAATAAGAAAAACAGTCATCTTGAAGGTAAGATTAAAGGTGATGACGTGAGATATTTTCTTAACAAACGTCATCTCCACGTCGACTCCAGCGCAAGACGCATCTCAATTGTTATCATCGAGTGAAATTACTAGATCAATGTCACCCAAATTCTCATGGTAGGAAAACTACTACATGTGTACCAGGTGTTTTAGTCATGTCCCGTCATTAGCTTCGATGACTAGGACAGATCCTGGTTGGTAGATGCAAGACTGTTAGTCGATCACTGCGAGGATAACAGACATGACTTACGTGCTACTAGACAAGTGTAAACTGGAGAGACAGGTACCGTAGGCTGGAAAATTACCACTTATTTACTACTAACTAAATTGGCCTAAGTTACCACTGGACAAATACAAGCTTGGTAGTAGCGGCCCCTTAAAATTATAAGTAGCTTAACTCCTGGCCTGAACCGCGAAAGAATAGTTTCTTTTCTTTTTTTTTTACATCGTGGGGGATGGATCGATCGACCACTGACCCCCGGCCTGAGCCGCGAAAGAATAGTTTCGTTTCTTCCTTTTTTTTTGATCATGGGGGATGGATCGATGGATCGACCACTGACCTCCGGCCTGAGCCGCGAAAGAATAGTTTCGGTTTTTTTTTTTTTTTTTTTTTACATCGTGGGGCATGGATCGATCGACCACTGACCCCCGGCCTGAGCCGCGAAAGAATAGTTTCGTTTCTTCCTTTTTTTTTGATCATGGGGGATGGATCGATGGATCGACCACTGACCCCCGGCCTGAGCCGTGAAAGAATAGTTTCGTTTCTTCCTTTTTTTTTGATCATGGGTGTGTTTTTGTTGTAACCTTATATAAAATAAATCTAGAGTTCCGTGGTTTTCCTCTACTGAATATTTAGCATAATAAGTTTATCAAATAGCTTAGTATTCAATTTTTTTATGATTTAGCTGTAGCAGCTAAACTCGATTAACATTCGTTTTAGGACCACACACAATTAATAATTGGGATATTTCTTATCGTAATTAAAATACATCATCCATCATCACTACATATAACATCATCCATCATCACTACATAACACCACCCATCGTCACTACATATAACATCATCCATCATCACTACATATAACACTCCATCATCACTACATATAACACCATTCATCATCACTACATATAACACCATCCATCATCACTACATATAACACCATTCATCATCACTACATATAACACCACCCATCATCACTACATATAACAACATCCATCATCACTACATATAACACCATCCATCATCACTACATATAACAACATTCATCATCACTATATATAACACCACCCATCACTACATATAACATCCTCCATCATCACTACATATAACAACCCATCATCACTACATATAACACTATCCATCATCACTACATATAACACCATTCATCATCACTACATATAACACCACCCATCATCACTACATATAACATCATCCATCATCACTACATATAACATCATCCATCATCACTACATATAACACCATCCATCATCACTACATATAACACCACCCATCATCACTACACATAACACCATCCACCATCACTACATATAACACCATCCACCATCACTACATATAACACCATCCACCATCACTACATATAACACCATCCACCATCACTACATATAACACCATCCACCATCACTACATATAACACTACCCATCATCACTACATATAACACCATCCATCATCACTACATATAACACCATCCATCATCACTACATATAACACCATCCACCATCACTACATATAACACCATACACCATCCACCATCACTACATATAACACCATCCACCATCACTACATATAACACCATTCACCATCACTACATATAACACCATCCACCATCACTACATATAACACTACCCATCATCACTACATATAACACCATCCACCATCACCACATAAAACACCATCCACCAACACTACATATAACACCATCCACCAACACTACATATAACACCATCCATCATCACTACATATAACACCATCCATCATCACTACATATAACACCACCCATCATCACTACATATAACACTACCCATCATCACTACATATAACACCATCCATCATCACTACATATAACACCATCCATCATCACTACATATAACACTACCCATCATCACTACATATAACACCATCCATCATCACTACAGATCGGTTAAGTAGTTTCCGAGATTCTCGTGCAGACACACAAACAGACATACTTCTTTGTTATATATATATATATATATATATATTGAGAGATTGATATATACAGATAGATTAATGTTAGACACGCCATCCTTCTCTAGTGGTCTGAGATGATCAGCTGTCAAGTCAGTCGTCAGCTGATCATGGGAAGTGAAGAGCGGCGACGCCACCTCAGCAGACGTCGAAAATAAGATAAATTGTGATAAAACTAATGAGCTTTATGTAAATTCTTCGAGAAATTAGATTCTGTTTACCATGTGGAAGTTGATGGGAAAATTATACCGGTGTCACCGATAAAAAAATAGCTGTATTTTATTGCCTCGACGCCAAGTGGCGATGGGAAATAGAAAACCCGATGTGGAGAAGTTTGTAAATACTTCCATAGTGCCAGAGATAGAGATAAACGGGAACTCTGTTTAAGAATTTATTTTTTGATGTACGAGTCATGAACTTAGTGTGCAGCAACACACAGCCCAGCCCAGGATACATTGTATAAGGCCAGCAGATAGATGTTTTACTACCGAATAACGATCAACTAACACCTATGTACACAAGCAGGTGCGTATCCTTGGCCACGGCAAACTTAAAAAGTAATATAAGCCGTATATCATTAAGTCCAAGGTCAGGAGCCAAAAATTACTTATATAAAAAATATGATCGGGAATGTGTAAAAGATGGGTCTGTAACATGTGCAGTCCTCACCTAGAGGCCACAAAGGGAAGCTTCATTATTTATCATTATATTCATCACATTTGTATAATCATGAGTACTGGAATACTGATGCAAATGTTGTACATATATTACATAAGTGAGGAGTTAATTTACTATAGGATTTACGTTAATATTGTGTGTTATTAAAGGTGAGGAACCACTTATGTGGATCTGAAGCTACAATTATTGAACAGGTGTGATTGGCTGCAAGTGGTCCGTTTTTATCAATCATAGAAATAGGTATTACAAGTTTTCTACGAACAATTATTGTCATATATCCAATATCTCAAAACAATTTAATTAATTAATTGTGTTAATGGACGAAGAATATTATATATATATATATATATATATATATATATATATATATATATATATATATATATATATATATATATATATATATATATATATATATATATATAATAGAAGCACATTACATCGTACGGTTGCTGTCTATTATTTGATACGATTAATCAACATCAAAATTGCCACCCGATACGATATTCAAAAAGTTTATAGTTCTAAATTCACAACATTTATAACACCAAAGTTGGGAGCGATAGTGAGGCTTGTGAATACCAATAATGTTGGTCTGTCTGATGCATTTAATGGAGTCGCTTCTGGGAGCATCGTCAAGCTACCAGGTGTTATAATATGAGACCACAAGATACAGTACCACAGTGACGGCAGAGACCGGTACTCTCCCTTGAACTATTAGTGTAAGTCATGGAAGAACTTGTGGTACGGCTTACCCTCCACACATACATAAACACACATACACATACATACATACATACACACACACAAAAAAAAAAAAAACACACACACAGTCTCTTCTTAACGTCGTATCTTCTACCATGTCTTCTTTGCTTCACGAGACTCCTCCCAATTTCTCTCTGGGTCTCCTCTTCCTGATCACTGTCGTAGTATCGTCCGGCCAGACTATCAAACATCACCTTCATTTTAATTCATTATACCTTTCACATTCCTAACCTCACCTAATCTCATCTAACCTCACTTAACCTACTTGGGGTTTCTTTCATCCTTATCTGGGAAAATTTTACGTTCAAGTTCTAGTCCTAAAAACGCACTAGTACTAATGGGCCCCGGTCCTAAAAACGCCCTTGTCCTGATACGCCCCAAGTTAACCTGTCCTAATCATTATAATTGGAACTCAATTATACTTACTTAATTTATCTCATCCTCTTTCTCTCCCTCTTTCTCTCAGTTCCCCATTCAATTCTATTCTCCTCTTATCTTTCCTCTTCTTGCTCCCCGACCTTCTTCCTCTTCCAATCTCCTCTTATATCTTCCTCCTCTACCCCCTCTTTCTCCTAGCTTACGACCACGAACTTGCTGCAACCCGATTGAAACATTCAATGTAACAGGTGACAGTCCACCTATATGAGTTTACCTACATATGACAGTCGACCTATATGAGAGAAGACTTGTATGGCAGTCGACCCCTGTGACAGTCGGCCTATGTGTGAGAGTCAATCCATATAAAAGTCGACCCATTTGAGAGTACAGTAGAAATATTTAAGAGTCGACCCATATAATAGTCGATTCATGTTAGAGTCGATCCATCTAAGAGTCGACCCGTATAAGAGTCGACTAATATAAGTGTCGACCCATTTAAGAGTCGACCCATATAAGATTTGACCCATATAAGATTTGACCCATATAAGAGTCGACCCATATAAGAGCTTAAGAGTTGATCCACTTAAAAGTCGACCCATATAAGAGTCGATCCATTTAAGAATTGACCTATAGAAGAGTCGGTTCATAAAAGAGTCGATTCATATAGGAGTCGATCCATTTAAGAGTCGACCCATTTAAAATTCGACCCATTTAAGAGTCAAACCGCGTATGAGTCGAACCATGTAAGAGCTGTGCAATATAAAATAGATCAATGAGATTCGACCCATGAGAAAAGTCTACCTTTACATGTCTCTACCCCTGTACGAGTCGACCCGCCTGAGGACTTGTATGTAATTCAACCCAACAAACACACGTATGTGAGATTCGACCAATAAAACCATAATTCACATACTATCAAGACATCGTCAGACATCAGACATAAATTTATAAGTTACGGCTGTATTGTTTTTGTAAAGTTAACATGGCAATTTACTCCTTGGAGAATATTTAAGCAGTTTCCTCAAAAGGATAAACCATCGTCTTCAAATTTTAGACCACTGACCTTAAAGGGGTTAAACCATTGTCCTATAGGGGTTACACTATCGTAATTAAAGTGTGTGTGTGTGTGTGTGTGTGTGTGTGTGTGTGTGTGTGTGTGCGCGCGCGCGGGCACGCTCGGGGCTCGATCTCTGGGCAGAGTGAAACTATGGAAATATTTCTTTAAACTATATGCCACTGGCTACCCAGCAGTTCTTGGGGACCTGCATGTTAATCCATGTTCCGGGGTCACTGTCAAGTTATCCTATCTTATTGGGTCATTCCTTGGTGCCGGGTCGTACACCTCGCTAACTCAGGGTTTGGTTGTGTTTGCGACAGCTTCTGCACATTAAACAAATTCACGCTAAGGTGGACTTAGGGTCGGCCACCCTTAAATACGATGGGTAACTAATAATATTAATAATAATAATAATATTATTATATATATATATATATATATATATATATATATATATATATATATATATATATATATATATATATATATATATATAACACCTGAGGGTCATATAGGTGTATCTTTCTATTCATATTCATAACATAATCTATGAGTCAAGGCCACAATAATGGCGAGGAATATTTTACGATCGCCATATAATTCATCACAAATTATCTCTGGACGGACTAACTGGTCGTGTTGGTTCATAAACATGACGGCCTCAGCCAGATTTACGGCCCCCACCCATACACTCCCCCGTAAACCAACTTGGCTATAACCAAGTACTGAGAAACCTCAGCAACTTCATAATAAAACTTACTGATAATGAATCATTCTACACTTCCCCTTAACGATGTATTGTACCAAGATATTTCAATACTCAGCCTTACTATCTAATTTAAGAAACTGATTTGTTTATAACGAAGTAGAGTACGAAAATACTAGATTATATAATGCATCAACCTACTTAGTAAAACGAGTTCACCTATAAGTTGTACACTTCATTTTAACGAATTATCACTCTGGTATGTTTCTGAAGTCAATTTATTTTCCTGGTAGAGTCAACTTCGCTAAAACGAAGTATCAGAATATAATTACTGAGGTTATCTGACCCATTTGTGACACAACCTTTGTTGTAGATAGAAAGTGAAAGCGGTCAGCTGATCACCTGTTAAAAATTAACTTTTTTATAACGAAGTTTCGGAGTTACTTGCATACAATTACCACCTGCCTACGTGTTATTATGACCTAACCTCTCTATAACGAAGATTCCCGAAGAGCTTAATTACCGCGGTTGCTAACTTACTTGTTACAAACAACTTCCCTATAACCAAATTTTAAGAAGTTCAAGTCATTAAGATTACCTTAGCCTCTTGAGCCTCAGTGGTGACATCTCACAGTATGTACAGGTGAGGACAAAAATTTCTCGACAATTTTGGCAATAACTAGCATGTACTTAAGGTTCACGTGTCGAGTTGCATCCTCTACCGTTATGTTCCGAAAACCATGACGAAGAAGTTGGGTAAATTGATAGTGAAGCTTCGAGGTTCAAGTCTGAGAGGGAACTTTAGCAAAATTCTTCGTCATCGGTTTCAGAATATATGGTGCGGTAAGTATAAGACGACCTTTTTTTTTTGACAGCACATAATGAAATATTGGCATTTTTACATCTATTTACTTTGATTTTCTGCTTTTTATTATAAAGAAGTTTTTTTGTCATGTTATTCTGACACAATTAATAAACGTAAGCAGATCTCACCAGCTGTAAAACATTTACATATACGACCCACAAATTGATGCAATAGATTACCAAGTGTTGAAGGAATTTTGGTCGCAGCTGTACATCCTTCATTTATATACTCTAAAGCTATCAGCAAAGTAAGTTAGTTTCTGCAGTAATATACGGCTAGAATACATCGAACTAATGTTAGCACACCCTTAGTTAAGCAGATTATATCGCAAATAATAACGGAGTTGTTAATGTTATGAGGTGAATATTAAAGAATACTGTACCTGGCTGTGTATTGTTATCGTAAGGACCAAAGATTGACTCTTATAGCCAAGACAAGTACTAGAAATGGTGTATATAACTTAAAAAGGTACTACTCAGTGTAGGATAAACAAACACGGTGTCACACGGTGTTCGGTACACTGTCAACCAACATACCAAATAATATCGAATGTTATTATTTAATTAATGTACCACCTACGATACATGTCACACAAGCTCCTATGTATTGCACACTATATATTATCATATAACACACACACACACATATATATATATATATATATATATATATATATATATATATATATATATATATATATATATTTCATGTAAATCCACAATGAAAACGTGGATAAGATAAATCTTGATAAAATCACACGGGAAAATGGAAACAACGGAGCACCTTAGGAAAGGAGGCAGAGTAGCAATCTATGTTAGGGATAATCTGAAGTGTGAAATAAATAAGGAAATAAAAACTGAGAGGAATACAGAAACAATTTGGATAGAATTAAGCGACGGTCGGGAAAAATTAATCACAGGAGTAATATATAGACCCCCCAATCTTGATAGCGTCAATGAGCGACTTATCTGGGATGAAATGCGCAGGGCTTCCATACACAACAAAGTCTGTATAGTAGGCGACTTTAACCTTGGCCAAATAGATTGGACTGACCTTACGGGTTACTCAGAATCACAGGATTTTCTCGAGACGATCCAGGACTGTTTCCTAAGTCAACATATAACCGAGCCCACACGGGGTAATAATATACTGGACTTGGTTCTGTCGAACAGAGAAAAACTAATTAGCAATGTCGAGGTAGGGAACGAACTTGCAAACAGCGATCACAGAGAAATTCGATTCCAGTTAGATTTTCAGGGCAGACGTAAGGAAAATTCCACTAAAGTACCAGATTTCAGAAGGGCAAACTTTGACAGTTTAAAGAGGGAGCTGAGAGAGGGGGTGTTGCGCTTGGCTGTGAACCTGACAGATGACACCGACCTGATAACAAGATCTGAGATTGCCGAGTTCCACGACAATTTAAATAGTGAGTTACTTAATGCACAAAGGCAGAACATACCATACCAAAAACTCAGATCAGACAACAATGACCCTAAATGGATAAATAATTATTTAAAGAACATCATTGGCCAAAGGAAGGCTATAGGTAGAATGATAAATCGTGGCGAAATTCACCTCCGGGACTATTATAGGGTATTGGCGAGTAGGGTTAAAACCGAGATAAGGAAAGCAAAGAGGAATAATAAGGTAAGGATAGCAAGGGAAGCGAAGACAAACCCCAAAGGATTCTACCAAACGTATCAAACTAAAACACGAGAATAGATTGGACCATTACGGTCAGACTTCGGAGAGCTCACTGATAACGAAGGAGAAATGAGCAATAATTTGAATAAATATTTTTCAACAGTTTTCACCACCGAAAATTTAAACATGATACCCGAGACACCGACTCTATTCAGAGATAGTGAAGAAAACAAATTAAGTGAGATAGTAGTGACTAGTAACGATGTTAGTAAGCAAATAGACAAACTAAAGCCTAATAAGTCACCTGGTCCCGATGAGATATTTGCCAGAGTATTAAAGGAATGTAAGGAAGAGCTTAGTATGCCCTTAGCAAAGTTGTTTAACATGTCATTAAAAACAGGTGTAGTACCAGAATCCTAGAGGATAGCGAATGTAATACCGATTTTCAAGAAGTGGGATAGATCACTATCCTCTAACTACCGCCCAATCAGTCTAACATCAATAGTAGGCAAATTAGTGGAAGCAATCATTTCAAACTCTATTCGAAATCACCTGGAGAAGCACGGATTGATCAATGATTCCCAGCATGGCTTCACAAGCGGACGTTCTTGCCTAACTAATCTATTAACATTCTTTTCATCAGTTTTCGAATCGGTGGACGAGGGGCACAATTATGATGTGGTATATCTCGACTTTAGCAAAGCCTTCGACAGAGTCCCCCACGAAAGACTAATTAGGAAGGTAGAAGCTCATGGCATCAAAGGTGACATCCTTAAATGGATTAGGGCGTGGTTACAGGACAGGAAACAGCGAGTGAGCATTAACGGCACTAAGTCCCATTGGAGCAACGTCACAAGTGGAGTTCCCCAAGGCTCAGTACTTGGACCATTATTATTTATTATATACATAAACGACATAGATATCGGCATTGACAGCAACAAAAGTAAATTTGCTGATGACACTAAAATAGGACGTGTTATCAAATCTGACGAGGACTCGGCAAAACTACAGGAAGATCTAAACAAATTTTTCGAATGGTCTGAAAAATGGCAGATGAAATTCAACGTCGACAAATGTAAAGTACTCAGTATAGGAGATGTAAACAGGGAAACCAGATACCAGATAAACAACGATGCCATATAGAAATCCGACTGCGAGAGTGATTTAGGAGTAAACAATGTGTTTTTGCTCGTAACAAGGCTAATAAAGTACTTGGGTTCATACAAAGGAGTGTTAGTTACAAGACTAGCGAGGTCATCCTAAAACTGTATCTTGCTCTTGTGAGACCACACCTGGATTACGCAGTTCAGTTCTGGTCACCGTATTACAGAATGGATATAGAATCCTTGGAAAGAATTCAGAGGAGAATGACAAGACTAATCCCGGGCATTAGGAACCTTGAGTATAGAGACAGGTTAAAGCATCTTAATTTGCACTCCCTTGAGAGACGTAGAGCGAGGGGCGACCTGATAGAGGTGTATAAGTGGAAGGCAGGGCTAAACAAAGGGGACATTACAAAGATACTCAAACTATCCAACCAGGAGCGAACTCGTAACAATGGTTTTAAATTAGACAAATTTAGATTTAGGCGTGAAATAGGTAAACACTGGTTTGGAAACAGAGTAGTGGATGAATGGAACAAGTTACCAAATATCATCATTAACTCGAATACGCTGAATTGCTTCAAACATAGGTTGGATGCTCATATGAGCAATAGGGGTTGGGTGTAAACGGGACTGCCCAGTATGGGCCAATAGGCCCGCTGCAGTTTCCTCCATTCTTATGTTCTTATGTTCTTAAGACATCTTCAGAGGCAACTGGATTACATGGACAGAGAGAGGCTTAAATATACAGGGTGACCTTAAAAA
>CAUDMG010003604.1:2057500-2190000 GCA_958450375.1 Homarus gammarus
CCACGACACGACTTTTGTCTTTGATTGTACACTACATAGGTACACTACATTCTTCTTCATATTATTATTATTATTATTATTATTGTAAATCCATTTACCAGTGTTCAATTACCAAAAAAGTGCAATGTGGAAGACTGTAATGCTTGAATGTGTATGAGTGCAAGCAGGATGAAGGGAAACAGGTGAGTGAAGTTACAGTAAATGAATGGAACCTGGCTGTTTTGGTTTTATGGGAGCCAAGAGGTAAAGGAGAGGTAAGCTAGGGACAAGTGAGAGGAGTAAACACAAGGCTGTGTGAAAATTAACACAAGGTGTGGCTATATAAAACAGGGTTACGGGGAATGGCGGGAACTTTGGTAAACTATGATAACCACGTATACACATATTTTGAAATGGATAGAAATTGATAAAACTGTAAGCTTAGAGGTGGTTGATGATGGGAATATAGTATCAAAAAGGTATTCCTAGTAGGTCTATACATGGAGATATTACAATGAAAACAAATAGTATGTAATTAGAATATGTGTTGGTGGAAAATAAATTGAAAAGTAAGATGAAAGATGTGGATAGTGAATGGAAGACTCGGGGCAATAGAAAGCTGAAGAACGAAGAGGAAAAAAGTTACTACATGTTAATAAAGGGTGACGACGTAACCGAGGTTGAAGAAGAATGGGAGCAGTTATATCGTCCATCACGAGAAAGTTTAGCTGCGGCGTGTGACTACAAGATGTGAAAAGTAAAATACATGAATGATAAATGGTGAACTGAGAGGTTGACTGTACAAGTTAGAGGGATAAATAAGAACATACGAACATCAGCGGCAAATGAGTAAAGATGAAAGAAGGAAGCTAAGTGTAATTTGATATGAAGAGGAAATTAAAAGAATATTAAAATAGTATTAAAAGATACAAAGGACGTGAAGAGAAAGCTTGATAAAGAGGTTCAAAGAAATTTTATAAATATTTTGAAAGAAAAATGACTACCGTTGAGAATGAAAGAAATATTATAATGTGGGAAAAGAAGGAAGTAAATAAGAGACAGGAGAATATTTTGAGCAACCACAGACTGATACACATGAGGGAGAGAGGCAGAGTTATCCCATTTGAGACATGGAGGAATGGAAGATATCAAGTTGAAAAAGTAAATGGTGATCAATGGAGAGGAGGTGAGAAAAGCTGTTAGGTTATGGTAAGGTGTCAGGAGGGGACGGAATCACCATAGAAATGTTAAGCATGGAACGAGAAAAAATGGCAAAGGCAGAAAAATTTCTAGTTTATGATCAACAGAAACTTAATACTAGGGAGTATAAAAATTTGCTATTAAAAAAAAGGTATCTTTACGATCTTGTGTAAGGTAATATGAGACACCAGACGAAAGGTTTTGACAACCCTACGTAGACAACAGGGGCTGCAGTGTTCGTTTTGAAATTCACCGGGCCCATCCGTAAAGATAGTTTTTGGGAGTTAGTGTAAAGTTTCACTGAATAAACAGAAATGTGACAGGACAAACTACAACAAATAGAAAGGAATAAATTTATTCAGTATGCATAAGGAAGGGTTATGAGAGATTTACTATTGGGAATATTATAACCTGATCAGTGTGACAGAGGAAGAACAGTGTGGGCGAGGAATAAGATGATGACCAGACGAACAAGAGTTAGCCTGAAGTAGTAGGAGTGAAGAGCACAGTACCTGTAGAGAGGGAGTTAACTTGTGGTGTATATAATGTAGAATACAGAGTAAAAACTGTTAGTTCATAGTGTCCGACAAAAGGAAGAAATAACTCTGGTCACTGTTAAGTATTATTCAGGGAGCACATATGTTAATAAATGAAAGGTTGGAAGACTTCAGTTCTTACAACTTGTCCTTCCCAGTATTGAGAGTTGAAAGCTTTCAGAATTGAGAGTTGAAAGGTTTCAATATTGAGAGTTGAGAACTTTCCGCTTTAAGAGTTGAAAGCATTCAGTATTGAGTTGAAAGCTTTTAGTAATGAGAGTTGAAAGCTTTCAGTATTGAGTTGAAAGCTTTCAGTATTGAGAGTTGAAAGCTTTTATTATTGAGAGTTGAAAGCTTTTATTATTGATAGTTGAAAGCTTTCAGTATTGAGAGTTGAGAACTTTCAGCAATGAGAGTTGAAAGCTTTCAGTATTGAGTTGAAAGCTTTCAGAATTGAGAGTTGAAAGCTTTCAGAATTGAGAGTTGAAAGCTTTCAGAATTGAGAGTTGAAAGCTTTCAGTATTGAGTTGAAAGCTTTTAGTATTGAGAGTTGAAAGCTTTCAGTATTGAGATTTGAAAGGTTTCAGTATTGAGAGTTGAAAGGTTTTAGTATTGAGAGTTAAAAGCTGTCAAGTATCTGGGTCTGAGGTCTTTCATTATTTGGAGTTGAATCCTTCCAGTGTTCGGAGTTAAAACCTTTAAATATTTGGGGATGAATTCGTTTAGTTTGTTAAAAACGACTCCATTCATTATTTGGTGTTGAAAACCTTTACTATTAGAAATTGAAACTCATTATTATTTGGAACTCAGGTCTTTTAGCATCCACAAGAATTGTTTTAGACAGGCTGTGACATATGACAGGGAAGAAATGGGAGTATAAATTGTGAGAAAAATGCTGGATATGAAGTGAATTGTCGACTCTAGATGGCATTAAGTGAGCAATACACCCAGTGAAAATAGACACAGGGACGACACCGAAGACAACAACATCATTCGGTATATACAATTTTTGATAACATTATATACTGTAGTGCCGCTTGAGAGATAATATATAATACAGAAATACTAGGAAGATGGTAGAAGATAACACAAACTACACAATCTGGACAAGGAAAGCCTGAATAACAAGAACCTCGATATATTTCAACTGGCAACCTTGTTAGGGCCGGAGCAGATGAGAACTGAGCTGCAAACGATAACAGGGTAACTGGAAGAAGGCGGATGAGAGAGGGAGAGACCAAACATCAGGTTGAGTAAGAGGCACATTGACAGGGTAAGTGAGGACGAGTTATCACTGATTGGTGTAAATACTGAGACCTTTACCGCAAGGCAGTGCGTGTGAGAGATGGCACTTACCTCAAGACTCATGAATACATTATACCGGTGAGAATATATATATATATATATATATATATATATATATATATTATATATTTGTGTGCGTGCGTGCGCTTGTGTGTCAGTGTGTATGTTTACTTTGATGTGTACACAAGCTTACACGTTTGTACACAAATGCTAGCATGCATACATGTACACACAATAACAGCCAACAATTACGCTTAACTGAAAAAAAAATAAGTAATTTGTATGAGGCAGCAGCGACCCGTTAACCAAGGGTGAATAAAACAGGCTAAATAAAGTGCTTTTAAAAATACGTTTTATATGTTATATTGTCCTGGTCGGGTGAGTGACATACACACATACGCCTCCACCCTCACATGTTCCTACGTTAATTTTTCCCCGAAGTGGAGCTGAAGGCACAATTGACAGATACACTTAAACATAGCATTAAGTAGAGTCAAAGTAGCACAAGCACTTCAATGTAAGTACAAATAGACGCGTCGTCACCATCACCAGTTTAAGCCTAAAATATAATTAATCTCTGAGAAGCCATTTACAATACTCAGCTCAGGGCTATCCAAGTAAAATAAATTAACCTGGGGTCTCCACCAGTGCGGCTTTTGTCAACTGACTTTAGTGACAATTTACTCCAATCGCAACACCTGTAACCTATAGTAAACGATAAATAAATACATTTAATATAGAGCAAACATATAACTACACGCACACATATCTCTCTCTCTCTCTCTCTCTCTCTCTCTCTCTCTCTATATATATATATATATATATATATATATATATAATATATATATATAGTTGTTATTTACGCCAAATGCCTCTTTTATTTTTTTTTACTTTTACACTCAGCGGCGATTTATTACTGATTTTAGCGATAATTAACAGCGAGCGTTTTATATGCAGTTGCCTGGTAATCAAATTGATTAATTAAATTATTTAATTCATTAAAAGTAGCACAGTAGTAGCCTAGTGCACTGGAACCAATGGTACACTGGTATTAATAACACAGCGGTACATTAAGGAACAAAGTGATAGACCAAGTAACACAGTATTAGACTAAGTAACACTGTAGTAGACCAAGTAACACAGTGGTAGACCAAGTAACACAGTGGTAGACCAAGTAACACAGTGGTCGACTAAGTAACACAGTGGTCGATCCAAGTAATAAAATAGTATAAGTAACACCGTTGACAATAAGTAACACAGACACAACAAGTAACACAGATACACAACAAGTATAACAGGCACAACAAATAACAGACACATAACAAGTAACACAGACACACTGTTAGTAACACAGACAAACAGCAAACAACAGACACAGCAAGTAACAAAGTAGCACAAGTAACACAGACACACAAGTAACACACACACAATAAGTCACACAGTAGCACAAGTAACAGACACACATGTAACACAAATTACATAACAAGTAGCACAAACACAAAAAGTAACACAGACACACTATAAGTAACACACACACACTATAAGTAACACAAACACACAGCAAACAAAACAGAGGCACACAAGTAACACAGACACAACAAGTAACACACACACTACAAGTAACACAGACACAGCAAACAGCAGACACAATACAAGTAACACAAACACACAACACGTAACACAGACACCCGACAAGTAACACAAACACACCAAGATAGCAAGTAACACAGACACACAACAAGTAACACAAGTAACATATACACTCAACAAGTAACACAGAAACATAACAATCAACACAGATACACAAGTAACAGACACAAAACAAGTAACACAAGTAACAAAGACACACAACAAGTAACAAACATAACAAGTAACAGACACGCAACAAGTAACACAGACAAACGACAAGTAACACAGACACACAAGTAACACACACATAACAAGAAACAGTCATACAACAAGTAATAGACATAACAAGTTATTCAGAAACACCACACGTAAAAGACACACAACAAGTAGCACAAACACACAAGTAACAGACACAACAAGTAACACACACACAAGTAACACTGAGGCACAATAAGTAACACAGACCCACACACACACAACAAATAACACATACATGCAATAAGTAACAGCAACACAACAAGTAACACAGGCACACAAGTAACACAAACACGCAACAAGTAACACAGACACAACAAGTAACACAGACACACACAAGTAACAGACACACAAGTAACACAGATACGCAACAAGTAACACAGACACACAAGTAACACAGACACATAAGTAACAGACATACAAGCAACACAGATACGCTACAAGTAACAGACACAACAAGTAACACAAGCACACAACAAGTAACATACACACAAGTAACACAGAGGCACAACAAGTAACACAGACACGCAACAAGTAAAACAGACTCACAACAAGTAACACAGGCTCACAACAAGCAACATACACACAACAAATAACACAGACACACAGCAAGTAACACAGACACACAGCAAGTAACACAGACACACAAGTAACACAGAGGCACAACAAGTAACAGACACACAAGAAGTAAAACAGACACACAACAAGTAACAGACACACAAGTAACACAGAGGCACAACAAGTAACACATACACACACCAAGTGAGACAGACACACAACAAGTAACACAGAGGCACAACAAGTAACACAGACATGCAACAAGTGAGACAGAGGCACAACAAGTAACACAGACATGCAACAAGCTACAGACACAACAAGTAACACAGATGATGACGATGATGGCACAATGAGCAGTGATGCAAACGTCAGAAGTTGTGTGAGTGTGTTATGCAGTGTTGCCAAGGTGTGTAGCGGTATCCGGCAACACAATGTTTTAGTATTTTGATCAATATCGATAAAATGTTAACACTGCATGTAAGGACCCGAAAATGAATATGGATTATATCTGAACATTTCCATTTATCGGAGATGGTTAGTCAGCTTCTGCAACAGCCGCAGTTTCACGCTAAATTGTTGAGAAATTAAGTCCAAAACGCGAGGAAAATTTAAAGGCTACGAGCAAAGATTGGCAGTGGTGTCTTCAAGAGAGGTGGTGGGTGTTGAAGGGTGATGATAGGTGGGTGAATGTGGATGAGTGGTGGTGGGTGATGACGTGTGAGTGTAGATGAGTGGAGATGGGTGATGATGGGTGAGTGTGGGTGAGAATGAATGTGGGAGAGTATGGGTGAGTGTGGGTGACTGTGGGTGAGGGGGGTGGGTGATGATGCATGACAGGTAGATGACTGTGGATGATAGGGGTGAGTGATGATGGATGATTACAGGGAGGTGAGTGTGGATGAGTCGGGAAGGTTGATGATGGATGACAGGTGGATGAGTGGGGTTGGGTGATGATGAGTAATGACAGATGAGTGAGTGTGTGAGCGAGGGTGGGTGATGATGGGTGATGGCAGATGGGTGAGTGTGGTTGAGTGAATGTGGGTGAGTATGGGTGAATGTGGATGAGAGTTAAATATGGATAGAGGGATGAGTGGACGGTCGTTTTCTGTCAGTCGTAATAATCACAGAAAAATGGTATACTTTATTAATGAAAATCACATTAGACACAGATTGGGGTATTTCCCTGTAATTAATGATTTAAGTATAAGTACAGTTACGGGAACGTCCAAAAGAGGTGGAAATGTCGTGTTGTAACAGGTAAGATAATTGCCAGGTGGTGACGAACAGATAGAGGTAAGGCTATGGTGGGTGTAGGTAGCAGTATGATAGTTAGGGGTGGGTGTGAAGGGTGAAGGTGAGTGTGGGTGAAGGTGAGAGTGGTGGGTGTAGGTGAGTGTGGTGGGTGTAGGTGAGAGTGGTGGGTGTAGGTTAGTGAGGTGGGTGTAGGTGAGAGTAGTGGGTGTAGGTTAGTGTGGTGGGTGTAGGTGAGAGTGGTGGGTGTAGGTGAGTGTAGGTGAGAGTGGTGGGTATAGGTGAGAGTGGTGGGTGCAGGTGAGAGTGGTGGGTGTAGGTGAGAGTGGTGGGTGTAGGTTGGTGTGGTGGGTGTAGGTGAGAGTGGTGGGTGCAGGTGAGAGTGGTGGGTGTAGGTCAGAGTGGTGGGTGTAGGTGAGTGTGGTGGGTGTAGGTGAGTGTGGTGGGTGTAGGTGAGTGTGGTGGGTGTAGGTGAGAGTGGTGGGTGTAGGTGAGTGTGGTGGGTGTAGGTGAGTGTGGTGGGTGTAGGTGAGAGTGGTGGGTGTAGATTGGTGTGGTGGGTGTAGGTGAGTGTGGTGGGTGTAGGTGAGAGTGGTGGGTGTAGGTCAGAGTGGTGGGTGTAGGTGAGTGAGTGGTGGGTGTAGGTGAGTGTGGTGGGTGTAGGTGAGAGTGGTGGGTGTAGGTTAGTGTGGTGGGTGTAGGTGAGAGTGGTGGGTGTAGGTGAGTGTGGTGGGTGTAGGTGAGAGTGGTGGGTGCAGGTGAGAGTGGTGGGTGTAGGTGAGTATGGTGGGTGTAGGTGAGAGTGGTGGGTGCAGGTGAGAGTGGTGGGTGCAGGTGAGAGTGGTGGGTGTAGGTCAGAGTGGTGGGTGTAGGTCAGAGTGGTGGGTGTAGGTGAGAGTGGTGGATGTAGGTGAGAGTGGTGGGTGTAGGTGAGAGTGGTGGGTGAAGGTGAGAGTGGTGGGTGTAGGTGAGTGTGGTGGGTGTAGGTGAGAGTGGTGGGTGTAGGTCAGAGTGGTGGGTGTAGGTGAGTGTGGTGGGTGTAGGTGAGTGTGGTGGGTGTAGGTGAGTGTGGTGGGTGTAGGTGAGTGTGGTGGGTGTAGGTGAGAGTGGTGGGTGTAGGTGAGTGTGGTGGGTGTAGGTGAGTGTGGTGGGTGTAGGTGAGAGTGGTGGGTGTAGATTGGTGTGGTGGGTGTAGGTGAGAGTGGTGGGTGTAGGTGAGTGTGGTGGGTGTAGGTGAGAGTGGTGGGTGTAGGTGAGTGTGGTGGGTGTAGGTGAGAGTGGTGGGTGTAGGTGAGTGTGGTGGGTGTAGGTGAGAGTGGTGGGTGTAGGTTAGTGTGGTGGGTGTAGGTGAGTGGTGGGTGTAGGTGAGTGTAGGTGAGAGTGGTGGGTGCAGGTGAGAGTGGTGGGTGTAGGTGAGTATGGTGGGTGTAGGTGAGAGTGGTGGGTGCAGGTGAGAGTGGTGGGTGCAGGTGAGAGTGGTGGGTGTAGGTCAGAGTGGTGGGTGTAGGTGAGAGTAGTGGGTGTAGGTGAGAGTGGTGGGTGTAGGTGAGTGTGGTGGGTGTAGGTGAGAGTGGTGGGTGTAGGTGAGAGTGGTGGGTGTAGGTGAGAGTGGTGGGTGTAGGTGAGAGTGGTGGGTGTAGGTGAGTGTGGTGGGTGTAGGTGAGAGTGGTGGATGTAGGTGAGAGTGGTGGGTGTAGGTGAGAGTGGTGGGTGAAGGTGAGAGTGGTGGGTGTAGGTGAGTGTGGTGGGTGTAGGTGAGTGTGGTGGGTGTAGGTGAGAGTGGTGGGTGTAGGTTAGTGTGGTGGGTGTAGGTTGGTGTGGTGGGTGTAGGTGAGAGTGGTGGGTGTAGGTGAGAGTGGTGGGTGTAGGTTAGTGTGGTGGGTGTAGGTGAGTGGTTGGTGTGGTGGGTGTAGGTGAGAGTGGTGGGTGTAGGTTAGTGTGGTGGGTGTAGGTGAGAGTGGTGGGTGTAGGTTAGTGTGGTGGGTGTAGGTGAGAGTGGTGGGTGTAGGTGAGAGTGGTGGGTGTAGGTTAGTGTGGTGGGTGTAGGTGAGTGGTGGGTGTAGGTGAGTGTAGGTGAGAGTGGTGGGTGTAGGTGAGAGTGGTGGGTGTAGGTGAGAGTGGTGGGTGCAGGTGAGAGTGGTGGGTGCAGGTGAGAGTGGTGGGTGCAGGTGAGAGTGGTGGGTGTAGGTGAGAGTGGTGGGTGTAGGTGAGAGTGGTGGGTGTAGGTGAGAGTGGTGGGTGTAGGTGAGAGTGGTGGATGTAGGTCAGAGTGGTGGGTGTAGGTGAGTGTGGTGGGTGTAGGTGAGAGTGGTGGGTGTAGGTCAGAGTGGTGGGTGTAGGTGAGTGTGGTGGGTGTAGGTGAGAGTGGTGGGTGTAGGTGAGTGTGGTGGGTGTAGGTGAGAGTGGTGGGTGTAGGTCAGAGTGGTGGGTGTAGGTGAGAGTGGTGGGTGTAGGTGAGAGTGGTGGGTGTAGGTGAGTGTGGTGGGTGTAGGTGAGAGTGGTGGGTGTAGGTGAGAGTGGTGGGTGTAGGTGAGAGTGGTGGGTGTAGGTGAGAGTGGTGGGTGTAGGTGAGAGTGGTGGGTGTAGGTGAGAGTGGTGGGTGTAGGTGAGAGTGGTGGGTGTAGGTGAGTGTGGTGGGTGTAGGTGAGTGTGGTGGGTGTAGGTGAGAGTAGTGGGTGTAGGTGAGAGTGGTGGGTGTAGGTGCTATATATATATATATATATAATTTTTTTTTTTTTACGGGGATTAGCCCACCAGGCACAGGTCACTGACCCACATCAGGGCCTGGGGGGCGACAATAATAATAATAATAATAATAATAATAATAATAATAATAATAATAATAATAATAATAATAATAATAATAATAATAATAACGAACCATGAAGAAACAAAATTGAAAAAAGTTCAAGAGTGAGAAACAATATATGTAAGATAAACAATTGAGACCCTGCAATTGTTTGTAAATGAGGCAGAAAGTCAGATGAGCAACCTGAGACTTGTTCACAATTTTCGTGATGCCATATGGCAGCAGGGTCTACCATTAGACAATACATTATGCTTCCAATATCTACCCAGGTGGTAGTACCTCCCTGTTTGGTAGCTCTGTAGTTGGTGTAGGTGAGTGTGGTGGGTGTAGGTGAGAGTAACGGGTGTAGGTGAGAGTAACGGGTGTAGGTGAGAGTAACGGGTGTAGGTGAGAGTGGTGGGTGTAGGTGAGATTTATTTCCTTAATTTTGCCACTTACAGCGGCTAGTTTATTGAGCGATAGCGCAAAAGGATTACAGAGTAGAGTTCACAAAGGGTCTGTATAACTAACCCGTGGTCAGGATATTATAGCATTGAATGTTACAGAGTATTTCACATAGGTTCTTTGTTTAATTCTGTATATAAAGGGTAATTTATTCGCAACTGCGTGTGTACAGGAGTGTGAGACAGTATGTCTGGCCGCACACATTGTTATTCACATTTGCGTGAGAGGACATTCAAGAACATTGTGTGTTTGGTTCTATAAATGGGAACTGATATAACTACTAAGTGCAGAAAAGTGGATATAATCTTAATATATCGGCTATCTTGCCATTATAGATAAAGTGTTGTGCCATTTCACACACAGTGTGCTTGGACCTGTCCCTAAAAGGTTCTATCTTCACACAGTCGAGGACGTAGTGTTCAAGTGTGTGGCCATTTGTCTGGCCACACACTTTACCTTTAGCTTTGTTCACATCTACTTGAGGAACATACTACCAGAGTTAGTATGTAACCTTAGTCTAGCGGTTATAACATCTTGTAATCTAGTGATCTTGTTACTTGCTCCATATACATGTTTCATTTGACACATCTTATCATGATAAACAATGGATTGACTAGTGTCTGTTTGCAATGTTTGCATTTCTTCGAGGTTGTCAATGCCTTTCCTGTCACGGAGGACCAGGGCTGGTGCGTGGTAATCTATCAGAGATCGTATATAGCCTAGGTACATTGTTTTAAAAATTCTAATATTAACACCAAAATGTGGGCTGTAACCCGCTACACTACTAAGAGATTTCAGTCTGTCAGTACATTGACGGATTAGCTGTTGTATGGCAGGTAAGGTACAAGGGACGGAGACACCAAGATATTTAAAAGAAGAGACATGATCAATAGTGTTGTTACCTATCTTGAGCAAGGTGAGAGTGGTGGGTGTAGGGGAGTGTGTGTGGGCGAAGGAGTGTGTGTGGGTGAAGGAGTGTGTGTGGGTGAAGGAGTGTGTGTGGGTGAAGGAGAGTGTGTGGGTGAAGGAGAGTGCGGGTGAAGGTGAGAGCGGCGGATGAAGGTAAGAGTCGTGGGTGTGGGTGAGTGTGGGTGTGGTGGGTGAAGGTGAGAGTGGTGGGTGAAGGAACGAGTGTGGGTAAAAATGAAAGTGGCGGGTGAAGGTGAGAGTGGAGGTATAGGTGAAAGTGGCGGGTGTAAGTGAGAGTAATGGCGCATTTACACGAGGGGTTTTATGAGTAATCTAACTCTGGAGGCGAGCGAGAGGAACCTTTCCACTCGCGTACTAGTGGTGACTGACACGTGGCGCCTACTCACACCCGTAGTAGTGACGTTCAGTTTTGTCTATTCCTAACAATAAAAGTCAAAAGCAAGTTTTGGACCTTATAACCATTATATTTTCGCCCTATTCAGAAAATACATCAGAATGGACACGAGAAAACGGTAAACTTGCAGATAAATCTGTAAGGACGGTACCACTGTATAAGTCTCAGGGTCCACGAGAGAGTTATTGAAGTTTTGAGGAGAAAACAGAAAAGAATGTGTGGGTAATAAAGTGGAATGAAAGTAGAGTAACACTCGGTGCTGTAAATACTCTTCTAAATGAATTATCGGTTGAAGACCTTGCCAAGTACGTACATTTCTTGAGATAATGATTATTAAACATTAAATTGAACCTGTAAACATAAAACATGTAATAAGATACATTTCGAGCTGCACTAAACACTATTAAGAGTCAAACACCCAACACTGTTAATTACAATTGCCTACTCTACTAGCACACTAGTGACTGTAAAGTTGAGTGACTACCAACTTCCAGACTAGTGAAAATCCACTGGTTTGCTAGCACTAGGGACCAGTAACTCGCGACTAGTGGAGTCATTGCATGGAAGGCGCTAGTTGCTATCACGTCAGCGCTGGCCCCTAGTAACACTCCTCGTGTAAACGAGCCCTGAGGGTGAAGGTGAGAGTGACGAGTGAAGGTGTTGGGAATGAAGGATGAGAGAGAGAGGAGGCCTGGACAAACACTTACACGAGTGCACCTTCTCGCCTCCTGTATTGTCACACCCAACACCAATCACCGAATACGTTCTCCATGTTGGATTAACTATCGCAAAATGGACGAGTAAAAAAAGATGAACGGAAGAGTTGCTCCTCCGCTCAGCGCCAAGACAAACACTGATGTAGGAAAGAGAGAAGAGGAAAGAAAAATGAATGAAGGGGGTGGGGGTGGGGGGGTCCAAGTGTTAACTGACTAAGGGACGACGAGGTGGGGGAGAGGGTACTGGGAGAGAGTGTGTGTCTTAATGGGACGGACAGAGAGAGAGAGAGAGAGAGAGAGAGAGAGAGAGAGAGAGAGAGAGAGAGAGAGAGAGAGAGAGAGGATTCAGGAAGCAGTGTAATAATAATAATAATAATAATAATTAACGGTTTATTGAAAGAGCATGGCAGCCGGATGGCTGAAAATATACAGTTACATAATTGGGGAGTGTGTGTGTGTGTGTGTGTGTGTGTGTTATTGTATTGTACCAGCATATGTATGACTACAGACAGACAATTAAAAGAAGAAGAGACGAAGGAGGAGAAAAGAAGGAAGAAGGAGATAAGAGCTGATAAACAATGGCGATGGTGATTGTATAAGCACACGACTCAAAACTATGACTGTAAGTAATTCATATTATCTCGTCGTCTTCCTTCCACTCCTCCTGGTGCTCGTTCCATACAAGTCAGGTGGCAATTGGTCTCATATAACTGCCCAATGAACTTTAAATATGACTTATCAATTCTAACAACCTTGCACAACACTTGTCATTGCCAACAAAGAGAGCAATCAATAGTCAGAAATCCATCTTCCCTTCTCAAGACCGTCTGATTATGAGGGGGGTAATCAGAATAAAATTGAAATTCTCTCCAATTTCTTTCCTTAAAAGTCTGCATGGGAAATGGCTAGCTTATGGCTGTTTACAACACAAAGTTATCACATCCAATTTATTCGAAGAAAGTTTTGCCTTTTGGAAATATAAAATGATATAGAGGGGAGGAGTTGGCGGCGTCGGCTATTTTTGGTCGGCTCATGACGTAGGTTGTTTAATCCAAGGTGGAACAAGGCGTTAACATTGGCGTAACTTAACCCCACCCTCATAACTTACCCCCCCCCCCCTACCTGTAACTCATTCCCCACACTTGTAACTTATTCCCCGCTCTTGTAACTTATTCCCCGCTCTTGTAACTCATTCTCCCCATTTATAACTTACTCCCTCCACTTGTAACTCATTCCCCCGATTTGTAACTCATTCCCCACACTCGTAACTCATTCTCTACACTCGTAACTCATTCCCCGCTCTTGAAACTCATTCTTCACTGTTGTATTTGTTGTAATTCATTCTTCCCATTTATAACTTACTCCCTCCACTTGTAACTCATTCCCCCACTTCTAATTTCCTCCACTTGCAACTCATTCCCCACTCTAGTAACCCATTTCCCCATTTATAAGATACTCCTCCACTTGTAACTCATTCCCCACACTTGCAACTCATTCCCCACACTTGTAACTCATTCCCTGCTCTTGCAACTCATTCCCCAAACTCGTAACTCACAACACGGGAATAATAAAGAAAACCATAAAAAAGAACTAAAACAGAATAATAACGATGCAGAGAAACAAGAGAAACAACACAACAGCTACATAAAACAGGAGTGCTTGGTCCAGTGTACTCACTTAAATAAACGTAGGAGAAAAAACACACAAAAACCAATAAAAACGACGAGAGAGAGAGAGAGAGAGAGAGAGAGAGAGAGAGAGAGAGAGAGAGAGAGGTATAATTTAAAACACACACACAAACAGGTAGAGTAGGTGAGGCGGGAAAAAAATACGTCAACAGTGCAAAGAACCAAGGAAAAAACTTAACACTACTAGAAATCAAAGAAAATCCCACAGCAGTAAAATACATCGATGGAAAACAGGAAATCTGGGATGGAACCTTCAACAGTAGCCTACAAGAAACCAAGGGAAACCTTCAGAGGAAAGGTATCAAGAAAAAAACATTAACGGTACAAGTAATCAAGGAAAAAACATTAACGGTACAAGTAATCAAGGAAAAAACATTAACGGTACAACAAGTAATCAAGAAAAAAACATTAACGGTACAAGTAATCAAGGAAAAAACATTAACGGTACAACAAGTAATCAAGGAAAAAACATTAACGGTACTACAAGTAATCAAGAAAAAACATTAACGGTACAAGTAATCAAGGAAACAACAACAGTGCAATAAACGGATGTGAAAACCCTGCCAACAGTTAAAGGAAACCAAGGGAAAAACTCTACAAAACAATAAAAAACAAACTTATGATAAAGGAAGAAACAACACAATGAAAAATTTTGAAATAGGAAATGGCTACTTATCCGGGAATTCTCGGCTGGGCAGACTGAAGGATATGTAGCCGGGAAACCATTCGTGATCAGCTAGTGTGTTTAGCAATCGTGTTCTCGGTAAATTCATGTGCGGTTTTAGCAACACACCTTAATTGTCTTATGAGCTGGATATTATATAGATATTGTGTGTTAATCTCCCTCTGTACTTATAGAGTTTGCTTCAAGATGTGGTACACGACAGATCTTGTTCCTTTGTTTATTTGTGCATATTCCTGTATAGATTATAATGGATAATTTCGCAAGACGTTGAGAATAAATCAGATTTATAGTAATTCTTTCAATACATTTTTGTTTTCATGATAAGAGGAATAATACACCTACGTTATAATGTTAGAGCAGCACATGAATTTTTCGAGGACACAATCGCTGAGAACTCCAGCTAATCACGAGTAGTTTCTCGGCTAAGTAACCTCCAGTCTGCCTAGCAGGGAATTCCCGGCTAAGTAGCCATTTTCTTTAAAACACACTATAAGAAAACACGAGAGAGAGAGAGAGAGAGAGAGACGGGATTTTTTTTTTTTTTGGGGGGGGGGGGGGGGAACACAACCAAAAGAAGCAAAATTGGAAACTCAAATGAAGACAAAATAAAAACAAATGTATAAATAGTCGAAATTTAAATTCACGTGAAAAAAGAGTAAGTAAATAAACTAGCACACGGTTTTAAGACGCCAAGAAAAAAAATAGTGAAATAACTAACACAAACAAGGTTGGGAACTCAAATAGAAGAAACTCAGCAAAAACAAAAACAAGTAAATAACGGAAATGTAAACACAAGGAAAAAATAAGCAAACTGTTTTAAGAAATCATTGAAAAGAGTAAAAAAAACAAAAACAAATGGAAACTAAATATAAAGAAGGAAAAAAGGATTAAAAGACAAATAATGAAATAAAACCATAAATAAAATCGTTAATAATAAAAAATAGACGAAGGGGTGGAATGGAGTGGGGTGGTGAGGGGTGGGGTGGGGTGGTAGATGGGGGGGGGTCCACGCCAGCCAGCTCTCGATGCACAAAGGCCTCGTCTCATTTTCTCGACTTTGTATACAATTCCATTCCGTAAGTTCGCAGCGAGAGATCGAGGAGCCCCCGGGTTCAAGTGTCCCTCATAATGTATTAACAGTCGGCTAGAGATTTAAGCTTTTGGATAGATTACCCCCACTCCAAACCCCTTTTCACACCTCAGTCCCAATCTCCCTAATTAAGTCGCGCTATATTGAAAACCCTCAGAAAACGCGAGCATATTTGATAATTCATGCGTGATCAAAAGACTCGTATTTGAAAAGTCAATACGTGAGGTGGAGCTGGGCGTGGGGAGAGAGAATCTTCGTGTGTTTATACTCTTGTTTTAAGTGAGAAATAAAAAAAAAAAACTCTCAAACATGGAGTGTTTTTCTTCTGAATTTCATTTTTTTTCTTCTTTTCTTTGCGAGGGATCCCGAAAATTGTTTTAATGTTTAATAAGTGCGAAAATAAAGATAGATCTATCCACGCTGTCGGTGGGTGGATGGATGTCGCCTCGCAAAGTTCCTGCGAATGCCCGGGGTTCGAATGGAGAGACGATGACAATGAAAAGAAGAAAGTGTGAAGAACTCACCTACAATCTTAAAGACTTCAGGGCAATTTATTCTGCGAATTTACTCACGTCATAATCTCTCCCTGCTTCCTTTGACCCATGTTATCCTAAAACGCAGTTAATCTACATGAAACACCGTACATACTCCCTCCCCGACATTCTTCCATCACCATCACCATCACCTCCGAAAAAGCGTAGATGGCGGATCCACACACACACACAAACGCACACCTGCACCTCACACCGCCGCGCTTGCCCGGAATGTAATTGACTGACGTTATTCACACCGGAAAATGATTGGTAGATTAATTCCCAGGTCTTAAAATCTCCACTGGCAACTTTATTTGAGCTTGGATTTTGATTGGTTTGTTTAATAAAGACGTGAACAGATTCTTGCTGCGTGGAGGTCGGTGATAGGCGGGGGGAGGTTGAGCGTGAATTGTGGCTTTGCTTTCCAACTTCCCTCCTCCCTCCCTCCCTCCTCTGACGCTGCCTCTCCCTCCCCCAAGACAAGTGGTTGGCAGCTTTAATCTGGCACCGGTGAGGAGGAAGACGAAGAGGGGGAGGAAACTGTGTGTGTGTGTGTGTGTGTGTGAGAGAGAGAGAGAGAGAGAGAAATATATCCAACTCTCTCTCTCTCTTGCCTTCCTCCACAAGAAATACCAATAAACAAGTAAGCACTGTACTGATAAACCAATAATTCACATTTCATTGAGAGTCAGAAAATTGGAGGAAAGGGGAAAGAGGGAGAAAACGGAGACTGGAAAGAGGGCAAAGAGTGGGAAAAGAACGAGGGAAGAAAGAAGAAAGAAAGATTATGGAGAGAAGAAAAAGAAACGAGTGAAAGGAAAAAGAGAGAGGAAAGGGAAACAGAGCAGAAAGAAAGAGGATGAGAGGAAAGAAAACGAAAGAAAGAGGATGAGAGTAAAGAAAACGAAAGAAAGAGGAGAAAGGATAGAGAGTGAAAGGAGACAGTTAACAGCAGGAGAGTGAAGAAACCGTGAAATAGGAAACAAAAGAGATACAAGAAAGAGGAGAAAAGAGAAGAAAGGGAAGGAGTGGTGGAGAAGGGAAGAGGAGAGAAAGAAGGATAGGACAGGGGAGGAATGGAAGAAGAGGAAAAGATGGAGAGAAATGGATAGGAGAGGGGAAGAAGAGGTATTGGTGAGGGGAAGAAGTAGGGTGAGCGAGGGGAACAAGCAGGGGAAGAGAGGGGAACAAGCAGGGGAAGAGAGGGGAACAAGCATAGGAAGAGAGGGGAACAAACGAGGTAAGAGAGGGGAACAAGCAAGGTAGGAGGAGGGAACAAGCAAGGTAGGAGGAGGGAACAAGCGGGTTAAGAGAAGGGAACAAGCAGGGGAAGAGAGAGGAATAGGCAGGGAAAGAGAAGGGAACAAACGAGGTAGGAGAAGGGAACAAACAGAGGAAGAGGAGAACACACGAGGTAAGAGAGGGGGAACAAGCAGGGGAAGAGAAAGGAACAAGCAAGGTAAGAGAGGGGGAACAAGCAGGGAAAGAGAGGGGAACAAGCAGGGAAAGAGAGGGGAACAAACGAGGTAGGAGGAGGGAGGCGGAGGTAGAGAGATACACCTCGCCCGGGTCTGTTTACATGATACACAATAGATAAAACAGACGCAATATGTACACCCAGGATCTAAACATATCCACACATGTATGTATATAAACCATGTATACATCCATGATTTAAACATATCCACACATGTATGTATATAAACCATGTATACATCCATGATTTAAACATATCCACACATGTATGTATATAAACCATGTATACATCCATGATTTAAACATATCCACACATGTATGTATATAAACCATGTATACATCCATGATTTATACACACCCGCACATGTATGTATATAAACCATGTATACATCCATGATTTATACATATCCACACATGTATGTATATAAACCATGTATACATTCATGATTTATACATATCCACGCATGTATGTATATAAACGAGGTATACATACATGATTTCTATATATTCACACAGATCGAAACCTTACTCTAATAAAAATGTGTGTGTGTGTGTGTGTTAAATCCTCAGCCTCACATCACCTAAGAAGGGAATGAAAAAAAATATATATATAAATACCTTCTTTCTCTCTCCCACCCACTCCCCCTCGACACGCCTCGATGACGTCACGAGTGTAAACAGATGAGGAGGGACTAGTGAATGGGACCACAGCCATGAGGTGATGAGTTGGTCGCTCTGAGTGGGTGTTTGACGCCATCTGGCACTTGCTGTCGCCTTCTGACGCTTGTTACCTTCTCCTAATTGAAGCTTACTGACACCTGTTGACGACTCCTGACACTTGCTAATACATACTGACACTTGTTGACTCCCTATGAGGATTGTTGACTGCCACTGGAGCTCATTAACACCTGCTAACGACATTTGCTGACTCATTCTGACACTTGGTGACTTCTCCCAAATCTCATCGACACATGCAAGCGCCTCCTGACACTTGCTGAGGTCTTCTGACATCCTAACGCCCCTTGAAGCTTCCTGGAGTTCTTGACATTTACTGACGCGTAGTAACACCTCATTAATGACTACTAACGTTCACTAACACCAGTTGGCTCTTCCTGGCCTCTGCATACACCTGCCAACATCTCGCCTACTGACGTTACTGACTGCTGACGTCTGGTGGTTAATAAAGTCACTAGTGATCAAAATATGTACATAAATTACCTATTAAGCTAGTTACTCATCCCATCCTGTAGTCTATTTCCTCTCCTCGGCGATAGTTATGAGTTGAGACTACAGACAGACACAGCTGGGGGTTAACTAAGGCAGTCTTTTATAAGGTCTGGTGAATCCCTTCATATAGACTGGTGACATGTTTATATATCTGGTTGTATGTATATATATATATATATATATATATATATATATATATATATATATAATATATATATATATATATATATATATATATTATTTATTTATTTATTTATTTATTTATAAAATTTCCAATAAGATTCAAAACACTATGATAATAACTATGGCCACTAAGAAGACGTAGTAACTCTGCCCCACATACACCAACACATACATACGTACACACACTTACCCCCCCCCACCCTCACCCCCACCCACCCTCACAATCATCCACCCCCAACCTACCCCCACACCCAGCCCCACACACTCACACAAACCCCCTCACACCCACATCCATTCCAAACACCCACACCCATCCATCCCCAACACCCACACGAACGTACACATATCTAAACATACCCAACCATCCACACCTACACAAAACCACACACCCATACCCACCCCCACCCACCCCACACATCCCCACACCTACCTCCTGACAAAAAAACACACCCACACACCCACACCCACCACCACAAAAAAACCACATACCCACACAACACCACACACCCACACAACACCACACACCCACACCCACCACCACAAAAAACCACATACCCACACAACACCACACACCCACCCATACACATCCCCATCCACCCACCCCCCCTTAACCTAGCCTCCACACACCCAAACCCACCCTGCACATCGCCACCCACCCACACACACCCGTATCACACCCCCACACACCCACACCCATCCCCACACAAACCTCCACCCACCCACACCCACCCACCCGCACACACCCATATCCACCCCACACACACCCTACCCAAATCCACACAGCCACACGTACCCATACAAATCCACTCACCCATACCCACACAAAACCAAACACCCACACAACACCACACACCCACACCAACCCACCCCACACATCCCCAACTACCCACACCCAGCCCATGACACACACACACACATACCGAAAACCACATACCCACACCCACCCCACAAAACTCCACCCAACACACCCCAACACAAATCCACACGCCCACACACCCCTACACACACCCACACATCCCCACCTACCCACACCCACACAAAACCACACACTCGCCCCCACACACCCTCGACAATAAGTAAATACTGTTGCGTTTTGTCACTCCACCATGTCTGAGTCGACCAATGAGGACACCGCTGATCACTCCCTAGACCAGCAACAGGGAGAGAGTGATGCAGTCAATAGCAATTCTGATCTTGGAGATGAACACCAATGCAATGGAGGGATTCCAAATAGTTAAATCCAAGAAGCAGAAGTTACAACGTGCAGAGAGGAAACGTGACCAACAATTCACCTCTCTTTATCCCAAAAGAGCAAGCCTTGACTTCCCTGACGCCACGCTAACCACGGACAAATAAACATGGTTAAATGAGGCAACAGCGAGACACCCGGGAGCTCAGTTCTCACCCAGAGTTCACACACAGGAATATGTTATACTCAAGAATGTTCCACACATCCTAAGTGGCTTTGTCACCAATGAACTAGCGGGAATAATTGCTCTAATAATCAAAGGACTTGGACCAGTTCCAAGACCCAGGAATACTTGAACAAGATGCGAGAGGCCAAGGCGGCTTAGAGTCGAGAATGCAGTCATTGCTGATTCGATAGGACCTGAGGACCCACCCAGGACTCTCACTGTCCTTGGTGCTTACCGTTATCTAAATGTAGACATCTATCAGCCTCCATCCCGGAGATGTTACAAATGTCAGCGCTGGGGCCATGTGGCTCGTGTCTGCCCTTTTCAGAGACGGTGGTGTGGTTTCTGTGCACGACCACACGCAACAAAGATCTGCAGTAAAAAATTTACTGCAGGTGAAGCAGTACAAAAACGATGCATCAACTGTAAAACCGATGGGGTCCCGACATGGCCCTACAACTGCCCTCAAGCTCCTCCCCCCCCCCCCCCCCCCCCCCAGCGACTGAGTCCACCACCTTGGCAGGTGTGAGGCAGCTCTACTGCTATAGGGGAGCCACCTAGGAACAACGCCTGGTTCACCAGTATCACCGCACCTAACCGACCGGTACCAGCTGCTAACAGCAGCCCTGAATTAAATGATACAGATATAGAGCTGCAACAGGAAGTTACCAACGCTTCCACTGATCACACAAGCAACGTAGTGAACACTGCTATTGAAAGTGACATACTACAGCTCAAAGACCAAATGGAGAAACAAAATGAAGTGATAAAAGACCTTTGCAACACAATAAAGGGGCTGAGCGCCATGATTTTTCAGCAGTGTAATAATTATAATAGAAAGAATTATCCAAAAACTATAGTGCCAGATGTGGAAACTCAAGATCCAACAGTGGATCCAAATAGTGGAAAATAAGTGATACTGGGAACAGTCTTACTGAGGCTTCTGTGGACATAGTCAGTGAAGATGAACAAACACAAAGAGAAAATGGTGGTGATGTGGAATGTGACCAAAGTGTGTTGATGTCTTTCATTGAAATACAACAAATGGGGCTCAGTACACTAAATGCTCCAGAAATGTGTAAAAACAGAAGGGACAGGTAACACGAAAAAAAAAAGTATCATACAATGCCTTCGGCTTCTTTCCAAATATAGTACATAATGGCCAGTGTTAATACCAGATAAAGATACAGAGCGGTGAAGGTGATGAGTTGGAACATCTCATTTCTCAGAAAACGATACCCTGGCCTCCACCACAAAGTTGTGACTGAGGACATCGATATTGTGTGTCTGCAGGAGTGTCTCACACCTAATGGTAAGCCCCCACCCAATCTGCCCAATTATGTGTATTATGATCCTAGTTCTACTCACGCATGTCTAATGTATGTGAAAAAAATCGCTACCACATATACTTCTTATATCCCCCAAAAATAAAGAATACCAATTTCCAATATCAAGGGATCACTATCCACCTGGGCAACTCCACACTCAATGTGTTAAACGCTTAGGCTCCCTAAGATCAGCTTCAATACACAGATCTCCCAGACATCATATATACTGAACCCACTGTCGTAATTAGTGACCTGAACACTAAACATAAGAAATTAGATGACCCCACCACTAACACCAATGGTAGGAGACTTATTTCACTACTAAGTGCATATGAAGATGTTCAAATCATTGTTAATAGTGAGCCAACACACATCTATGGCGGGGCTCTAGACGAGTGTGTAGTCTTTAATCTATCATACACAAATCATAGCTCTGATGTAGTTACTGATCTTATGTCTAATAACAAATCAATCCAAGCCAATATACATGTATCCAAAGGAAAACTTAACAGACATAGATTCACAGTCAAACAAGAACATGAAAGCCAGTTCATAAACTTCATCTATGATTGTCAGGATAAATATTAAACATTCCAAAGGTAGAATCTTTATAATAATAAACTATTCATTGTTATTTAATATCATGAGAAGTTTCCAAAAGTTCGTATATTTGGTTAAATAATGAAGAAAATTATATTAATGAATTGGTAATAGCTACAACGAGGACTGCCACAAGATTCTCAGATCAAATTTTCTTCATTATTTAACCAAATATACGAACTTTTGGAAACTTCTCAATATATTAAATAACAATGAATAGTTTATTATTATAAAGATTCTACCTTTGGAATGTTTAATATTAATTCCTGATAGTAATGCAGCCGAAAATAGATCCACCTATCACATCACCTTTACATACAGCTTTACTTTACCAAGTATTGCCAGGTAAAATTGGCAGTACGAGACTCGGGGTGGGGTCGCTGGATCTTTGGCTGACTGTACGTACCTAGGCTATATAAGATCTCTGAAAGGTTACCAAGCATCTTACCTTGTCCTTCATGACGGGAAAGGCATTGACAAGCTCGAAAAAATAAAAAATAAAGCCCTTGGAATTATTTTAAGCTATCCCATGGGCACTAAAGTACTCAGTATGAGGAAAGAACTAGGAATACCCAGTGTCAAACAAAGAAATATTTAAGTCAACCTCATGATAGTCCTGAGGCTCTTGCATGGTGATCCAAATAACATTGCTTCTAAAAACCTGCTAGAATATATGGGTCATGAAACTGGTGAATCTTAATGGACCCGAACTACGGCTACATAAATGAGGATATTTGGACAAGAGTCTAGACCAAACTTTTTCACTCCATTCCCCCCATGAGGAACTCTCAACATCCTCGTGGCCCCCCTTCAGTTCTCTCCCAAGCCCCTCACAAATATTGATGAAAATAAACTGTTTTGGTTCTCTTCCTATATTTTAACGTTCTCATTCACCAAACAAAATGCATATTTTGTTACAGTTCAATGGGATGGATGACATTGTTTCCTTTCAGTCAGTCGACTGATTCGAGGTTGAGTCACTGATAAAGCACATCTCATGCCTGGGTCCACACGTAACCGGTTTCGGCTTTTATTCTCTATTTGAAGAAGGGGGAGAAACCAGATTCACATAAATAAGTAGTAGAAAATGGCAAGAGGACTCGAAGTGCGATTTCACTAACTTTTGGATATGACTGATACACTGAGCACCAGAATACAGTCAGAGATTTTTCTTCATAGAGGTTTCTGGCAGCAGAATCGTTCTGAGATCAAGGAATTCATCTGAACAGGAACTAGAATCGTGCAATCTGAGCGAATCCGTTGGAAATGAAAAACTAGCTGCTGCACCATACTATGTAAATATCAAAACTGTACCGTATGGGTATTATCATTACACACAATGACAAAAAAAAAATTCTCCCCTAACAAGGCAAAGTAACAAAAAAAAAAAGTTGAATCAGAGTTTCCACATTTTCTCCAAACATATACTACTTACACTAGCCTGCCACGGCCCCCCTAAAATCTTGCCGTGAACCCCTTGGGGGCCATGGCCCCCAGTTTGAGAAACACTGGACTAGACCATCTGTATAAAGCTGAGATACAGCAGCGTTTCTTGCCACCCTGGCGGACAGTTCCTTTCGACATAACGACACCCCTGTACGCGTCTAAATGACTGACCACACATAATCCTAATCTCCAACACACTGCCAAAGTGAGAGCTCTTTAACAAATATATAATCTATAAATTGATAATAACATCACAGAGACCCTCTACACTGACGGCTCTCTTAACACTGTCTGTGGAAGGGCTAGAAGTGCTGTCATTGTGACTCAGCCTAACGGTAATCAGATTTAGATTCAGATTTGCCCCCGAGGGGGCTAGTTTATTGGGCACCCCCTTACATCCTGTGCAAGGTGAAGCGCAGAAGTGTTTACAGCGCCCAACAGGGAAGTATGAAAAGTTCATACTGCCTTTATGACTCGTACATTAAGGGCGTAAAAGCCTGAAGGGTCATAGGTTCTGTCAAGTTACATAAAGTGAGAGAATGATGAGTGTGTGGGGCCTAACGGTAATGTAATAGAGAAAGGAGCTAGAATTGATAACTGGGCAGCCACTCTACAAACTGAACTATATGTCATTCTCACAGCCCTGAAACTTGTTGAAGACACTACCACTGACAGTCTTATCACAACTGACTCCTTATCCTCATTGCTTGCTATTGATACCCGAAACTCAGATTTGTCACCCTCCTATGTCTGAAGCCAGACACAAGCCTATGTGTCTTGTTGACGGGGATATCAGGATCAAGTTGCTGTGGATCCCCTCTCACATAGGCATCAGTCAACATGATAAAATTGTTCCTTCTGCTAAACTCGCGTCCAACAATGACAATGTTGAATACAATCTGGGACTGACAAAGAGAACCTTAAAAACTGTAATTAGAAAAGAACTTGTTGATTAATTTGAAGGAAACAGACAAGTGCAAACAAGCACTAGTCAACCCATTGTCTACCATGAAGTAAAACATGTATATGAAGCAAGTAACAAGACCACTGGATTACAAGATGTTGTAACTGCTAGACTAAGGTTAGGATGTAAGTACCTCTGGCAGTATGCCCCTAAGGCAGATGTGAACAAAACTCAATGGCCACACACTCCAACACTATTTCTTCGACTGTGAACAAATAGAACCTTATAGAAATTGATCCAAGTCCGCTTTATCTCTCAGGGCAGGATAGCTGATACACTAAGGCTGTATCCACACTTCGCATCTAGTACCTAATCAAAATTCTATGTAACGACTTAAACAATGTACTGAAATACTCTGTAACACTAGTGCAATGTCTGATAAACACCCTGAGTGGCCTCTACTCCGCGATACTTTTTGTGATACCTCTCACAGGATGAGTATGGGTGGACAATAAACTAACAGCTATCCGGGGCAGAATTCAAAATTCAATTCACACCATACCCACCCACACTCACCCTTACCCACCCACCACCCACCCACCCACACCCATCTACCCTTACTCACATTTACTCCCACCCACCCTCCCACATCTACTCCCACCCACATCTACTCCCACAGCCACACCTACACCCACCCCAACGAACAACGACAAGCATTCGATTTGACAACATCCCGCGAACCCGTTCATGAATATAATCAAAACCCAGTGAACAACATTAAGAACAAACACGCATTAAACATCACACACGGAGAGAAGAAAAGGAAGAGGAGGTGGAAGTGGAGGAGGAGTAGGAGGTTATGGTGGTTCCATGCCACAATTTGTGTTGCGTATGAATACGTTTTCGGGAGAAGAAAAAGAGAGAAAATGAGAGATAGATAATTGGCCGGTGATCATTCAATATTTACCTCAGTGGTGTAACATTCCGCACTGAGGCTTTTTCCATTCGCTGTGTTGAGCTAAAGCTTAACTCGACACGTGTGTATGAGGCGCCGTCACTTGGGTATTACTAAGGGACTACAGTATAGCGACTTGTATTTGATAAGACTACCCCCTCCCCCACACAAAAAAATAATAATAATCTTATTAACGAACAAACTTTATAGTTTCAATTAAAAAAAAATCAATTTCTCTCCCTTTTTTCAGTACTCTTATTCTTCAGTAAAACTTTTTTTAATAAAACCCAAAACATTAAGCTTCATTAAAGTAAAAAAATAAATAAAAAAATACGTAAAAATCTAGGAAATTAATTTTCGTAAACGAACATTAAAACTTGGTTCATTCGTAAGAAACTTTTACTGTCAAATAATTTAATTAAGCAAGAGTCGTTATACTCGACAATTACCGCCACTTGTGAAGGCAGTGTGTCTTTGTGTACAGGGACTACCCATGTATTAAAATCTGGATCCTAACCAGAGTGTTTCCGCTAAAATATGTGTACTGGTACTTATTTTGATATTAATTACATGTATTGGTAGAGATTTAGATACAAGGTACAAGTACAGATTTTGGTGTACAGTATAGGTACAAATTTAAATATATAGTACAAGTACAGACTCAGATAAAAAACACATAGCGATAATTATGTATAAAATACAAGTACAGTGGCATGGTGTTCCTCCATGATCAGTCAAGGTGCCATCCTCATGTCTGGGGGTTGGCGACCACAGTCATCCACTCGAAACGTTCTCGGGCTGTTTTTACTAATCCTTTAAGATTTGGCATATGTCTAGGGACCCAGCTTTTTAATTTAATTCATCCATCTCAGTCTCTGCCTTCCCCAGGTCGTCTTACCCTTAACTTTGCCCATTAATAGTTCTGTTAGTATCCTTCCATCCTTAACTATTCTGGCTAAAGTTTCTCGTTTACCTTATTTTATAAATTTCAAGTAGAGCATTTTCATTTATTTCCTTGTCCGTGTAACTTATTCTTAGCATTCTCCTGTAGCACCACACTACAAAGGCCTCTGACCCCCATCTGGTGTCTGCTGAAACTGTTTACGTTTGTGACCCCTACAGCAATACTGACCTTACACAACATTTCAGGAGCATTTTTCTCAAATTAAAATTATTATCTCTTTTTATCAGGTCTCTTGATCTATTCTTATTGTGATGTCTTCTACCACCACTAATGTTACTCCCTTAAGTACACAAAATATCCTCTTGCTTAAGTTCCCTGCTATCTATCATAATTTTTATTTTCAAGATGTATTCATTATTAGGAACAATCATTGCTTTCGTCTTTAAAGCATTAACTCTTAAGCTAGGATTCCATTCACGCAGTAACGGTAGCATTGGCGCCCAAAATAGAACATATTGAAATGTACACGGCTGTTTTCATTGTCAAGGTTGCGTTAGCGTTATGCGTTTGCAGAACATATCAATCGGTCCCTGTAGCGATTGAAAACGCAACAGTATGAAAATGGACAAGAGAATCCCACACTATGAAGGTCATTAGTCCTAGTTTCATACAGGTGCTCTCCTCACCCAGCAAGATGCCTCGAGGGAAAAAAAATTATATCAAGGCGACTGAGAAGTTGATTGAATTTGGGTGCCAACATGAGTGTGTTTATAATGCAAGTTTGACCTCCTACAAGGATGTACAACTGGTCCACAATACATGGAAAAGCATCATTGATATTGTGGTTAGGGAGGATTTGGATGGTGAGTATCACAGGGAAAAGCGATGACCATACAAGTATTTCTCCATCCAAGTTTAGCTCTTTTACCAAGTATTGTAGGCTCCAAATTGGGACCGATTCAGCAGCAATTTATGCACCCACCATCTATGTTCCCTTGACCGTTTTCCCATTGCATCAAGCATGATCTTTTACAAAACCAGGGTAATTAATAGCAAATCATCCTGCTCATATAAATAGCGTCGTAGCTTCGATGCACTGTGAGCCATCTTTCCTATCCTGTTCCTATAGAATATGCAGCTTCAAATGAAAAAAAAAAGTGTGCCAGTTTTCCAAAGCAATTTAACGCAAACACATACCGCAAACGCACTGCAAATGCATATATGGAATCCTAGCTTTAGCCATATTCTTCACCTTTTTTTTCACTAATCTGTTAACCAATTTTTCTAACACTCTTTATTCTCCGTGACTAAAAACTTTCTTTAAAAATTCTTAATAGATAGTATATTGTGGAATAATCAGGAAGAATGTGTGAAACTTTCCTAAAAAAAATCTTTGAAATTCCATAAGATATGTTGTGAATATAGAAATGAAATTGGGCAAGACATAACGAGGATGTGAACAATGCAAATATTCACACGGAGGCGATGCATCTGAGTTAGCAGTTGAAAATGGTTTCTACTGCATTAAATAAATTTTATAGGGATGACTGGGTGATTCTGTACACATATGGATTAAGTTACTTGGAGCTCCTGTGTTACAAACATACAAAACCATCATGGAGAAAAGATATAAACTCCTGTACACTTAATAGCATATCAAGGGCATCCTAGATATAAAGGTGACACCACAGACGGACGAAGAACTATTATCTGGCTAGTAGCTATTAATGCACACTTCCTCCTTCCTTTGCTAGCTTTGTCTATCGATGATGTAGAGCTGTATCCAAAATCAATGTTGTCTCCTAAATTAATGGAATCACTGACCCTTACTTGACGGCAAGTCGTTGTGCTGAACCTCCCCACCAACACACCTATTACTTGAATGATCTAACAACCATTGCGAGGGACACTGCTGTTTGGGTTAATGTAAGAGGTTTATACAGAACTATTCCGAGCGATCATCCAGATTATACTTCGAGAAAAAAACTTCAATAGACATAACTTACAACTACAATATTGTATAGTAAATATGATTTACAAGCTTCTAACAGCGGTGATTCGAGGTAATGAACGGCTGCCCCTCACGCCTCATCATGACCCCCCTCCACCCACACACAACCAACGTGTGGCCATGTGCGTGTGTACTGTACAGTATATGGTGACACAACAGGCTATGTGAAATATTGTTAACACCACATTTCTCTCTCTCTCTCTCTCTCTCTGCTAAGCCACACTAACAAATTTGCTGTTAATATAGCAACAATATACATGCAAGCCAAAGGCCACTACTTGACTGTCGATTTTAGTTAGTGAATGAGGCAATCAAGGAAACATGTAAGGAGTCCAGCCATGCCCTCTTTGGTTATTTTTTGTAAACCACCCATCACCTTTTTTCACAGGAAAAAAAAAATTCGCAAATTTTCTTTCCGTTTTAGAGGATTCTGACATTCATATTTGGGGCAAATCACTTTTTTTAGTTAGTTTAGGTTAGGACGTGGCCTGTTAGGTCAGGTAACCTAACCTAACTATAAAAAGTGATTTGCCCCAAAGATAAATGTCAGAATCCTCTAAAACGGAAAGAAAATTTGCGAAAAAATTATTTTTTCCTGTGAAAAAAGGTGATGGGTGGTTAACGAAACGAGAGCGACGCTGAGTGTCACAATAACACGAAATTGGGACTTGGAAAAATACGTGATTTTTACAAGTAATAAATCGCGAATATCGCGTTTATTTTTGGTCTGCGCCGCTTAATTCCAAGTATATTCTTTCGTTACTCGGTGAGATCTACAAAATGGTAAGAAAAAAAAATCATAAAAAGGTGATGGGTTGATAACGAAAAATACCCCCCTTTTTGTCTTTATTATTCAGGAAAGCCTTCAAGCGGCCATTCAATATTAACTTTTTCTCTTCAATGTCATCCACCAATAATAAAGTCTGGTCTGCTATCCAGTTCCTTTTCTTTAGTGGGGTTGAGACTTCCATTTCCTCAATAACATGATTGTTTACAAACAGCACCTCAAGGAATAAATCCTCCTTCAAACGGCATAGATTAGATTTTTTTTTAATGATCAAAATGTATATAAGTGTAAATATTGAAATTAATCTTCATAATGTTTTTGAGGTTATTCAGCCATAAGACCATTTTATATGATGAACTCCTGCTATCTTTAGCGCTGTTTAGCGGTACTTAACAAACAACTATTTGTGCGGTAAAAGTTTGCTAGTTAAGCTTTGTGTATAACTTTTAAATTTTACTGCTAGCTAACAGTACTAGTATGTCATTAGCATAAAAGTTTTGTGTATACAGGCCCAGACTTCCCCATTATATTCTGAGATATACAGCTAAATGGCGACAGACACACAAATATGGTTTCCTTCGTTTAGTAAACAAGATATTAGCTTCACTCCTCATCATTCATCAGTAGCATCGTCGGCTCATATTAATAATTTTTCTCCTTCCCATCTCGTGTGTCGAGTCCTGACCCGAAAAAATCTGCTTCGTTACCAGTTCCACACCGTGCGATGGTGGGGAGGTTCGGCCCAACGACTCGCATCATGTAAGGGTGCTCACCCACTGTATCACGAATTCCTGACCCCGACATTATATGGTGAAGGATTACACATAAGCTAAGGCATAAGAGCCAACTGCTGTGGTGTCATAAGAATTTTGTTGCTTCGTGGAAATGTCAAGTTAAGCTTCAGTTAAACGTCTCTTTTTTTCAACTTTTGGTTATGTTCATAATAAACTGGGAAACAGACCAGGCACAGAAGAGGCTGAAATCCTAGTACAGAGCCACAGAATGTTTTAAGGTAAAGCAGAAGTCGTAAACTGCATATGAACTTCAACGCTGTAATGTTATGTAAACAATGCCTTAATTGTTATTTAATTTCTAATGTTCGTAACATTGCTTCAACATGAACTGTGAATTCTCTAGGGGTAAACACTTTCTTTTTCTCTGATGTAATGAAATAACTTCTCCTTTTTGAGTCACTGTACTGTCTACTTCTATATTTATATTTTTAAGAAAATTATAGTTTTGAGAAAATGTCTTAATTTATAATCAATTTATTTTCCATAGCTGCTTTTTGTGGTGCAGTATTATTGTCTCATACAATATATATATATATATATATATATATATATATATATATATATATATATATATATATATATATATATATATATACACACCCGGGTTTTTAACCAGAAAGCTCAACTCGGGTTGGTAGGCCTAAATAGGTTGCTATCCGGTCATGTCCTCACTGCAACCCTGTTCACTATCACTGCAGTCACTTGTTGCCATTTTGCTCAAGATATATAGAATTTTACTGTGTTTTTACCGCGTGAAAAGCTGTTCCAAAATTATCAACCAAATAAAGTTTCTCTAGCTGCATTTTCCCTTTTAAATCCATTTTGATTTTCAAATAACTGGCTGTATACTCCAGATTTATTCTCCTTCAAATTAAGTTTAATAAAACTTTGCAGGCAAGACTTATAAAGCTAATTGTTCTAAACTGGGTGTACTCTAAGACTTCTTACGTTTTAGGTAATAATACAAAATAATACTGATCTTTTGCAATGACCGATAAGGTCACCTCTGATATAACTATAGAGCTACATATTTTAGTCGAACATTTGATCCCACTCCGACCCATTTATTTTATAAACTATGCAGGAAATTGATTGACCCCTTATTGTTTGTTTTATTTTGCCCACAGTACAATAAGGTTAGCTTAATAGTTAGAAGCTGAGAGAAAAGAGAAAAATAGTGAGGAAAAATATGAATTGAGGAAAACAAGAAAAAATTCAAGAAAAAGCTGCTTACTTCAGGTAGTAAGACATTAAGAAACTGGCAAGGAAAGAGAAACAATAATCATATCATTCAAGATAGTAATAATGGACAAATTTTAATCTGATGTAAAAAAAAAAACATCGAAGAGGCAAATTAAGCTTCAGTAAGTAATTACTTACAACAGCAATTGTCAATTATTTGTGCAACACTGCATGGGTATGGGTGTGTGTGTGTGCGTGTGTGTGTGTGCGTGTGCGTGTGTGTGTGTGTGTGAGTGGGGGGGGGGGGAATGGATGGAAGTAGATGAGTATGACGACGATGGGGTCAAGCGAGCGAAATGGGGCATGATCGGTTAGGGGCGGAGCGTTATCTACTCAGGCTGGGGTATAAAATTCCAGGTTAGGGCACTGACAGACTTGGGGCATAGTCAGGGGTTGAGCGTGGCCGGGTAGATGCGGAACGTTATAAGGGCGGGGCGGGGCGAGATCGAAAGTGGAGCAGAACGGGGCATGATGATCCAAGGGTGAAGGGGGAGCGGAGAAACCATCTAGACAGAGCATTTGTTTTCATTTATCTCTTCTCCGCCCTTGAACGTACATAATATTCGCTATTGAGTTCAGTATAACGAGGAATTTTATAATCTGTCGATTTCTGTCTCCATTGTTGACGTTTTACCCATTAGCATCAATACCATCACAATCACCATAGCTATCACATCACCCTCATCACTAGCACCATCACTACCACCATCAATCTCACCACAACCACCATTATCCTCACCACTACCACCACCACAACCATCACTACTACTACCACCATCACCCTCACAATTACCACACCACCTCCACTTTCACTATTACCAACAGCACCATCACTCTCACTACTACCATCATCACTATCATCCCTCACCATCATCTCTCACCACCACCACCATCACCACCCTCACTTTCACCACTATAAATACAACCATCACCATCATCATCACCCTCACCACTACCACCACTACCCTCACAACAACTACTACTACCACCACCACCCTCACTACTAGCACCACACCATCATCCATATCACAACAACAAAAATAACAACACAACCACCACCACAACACCACCTCCAACACTACCATAAAATCCATCACCAAAACACCAACACCACCACCCAATATAAAAACCACCACCACAATACCACCACCACCACAGCAGCACCTCCGACACTACCACCAGAATACCACCACCGCCACACCACCACCTCCAACACCACCACCATAAAATCCACCAGCCACCATAACAACACTACCACCACCATACCACCACCACCGCCGCCACAACACCACCACCACCTCCAACACCACCACGGTAAAAGCCGCCATCACCCACCACCACCTCAACACCACCTCCACACAACCACCACAACACCGCCACCACCATAACACCACCATCACCACCAAAACAGCATCACGGCCACCATAACACCGCCACCATCATTACACCATCACCGCCAGAATTGTATGAACTCGCCAAAATGTACAGTATATAGGAGGCTGGCTGTTACACTGGATAAGTAGTTACCTGCTACACTGTTTCAGGGTTACAAAAGTGAAGTTAAAGATATGCATCTTGGCACCCGTCAAGGTGGAGTACTTAGTCCCAATTTGCTCAATGTTCTTATGAATGCACTATTAAATGCAATCTCAGACAGCCACAGCAATATTACCGTTAGCTATGGTTATCATATTCTTATACATGCTAAAACTCATCGTGAAATGCAAACCACCCTGAACCATGTACAGTCAGCCTGTGAGAACCTTGGTCTCATCATCTCCACTGAGAAAACTAAAGATTCAAAGCTTAAGACAGGTAACAACACCAGGGACTATGTCTCCTCTTTTAAATATCTCAGTGTCTTTATCCCTTGTACCTTACCTACCATACAACAGCTAACCTGCCAATGTAATGGTAAGTTAAACCCCTTAAATGTATAGCGGGGTACAACCCACATTATGGCGCTAATATCAGAATTGTCAAAACAATGTACCTTCAGTAGGCTATATACGACCTCTGATAGATTACCACGCATCATCCCTGGTCCTGCGTGACGGAAAAGGCTTTGACAAGTTCGAAAAAATGCAAAATAAAGCTCTTGGAATTATCTTAGGCTGTCCCATGAACACTAAAGTACTCAGTATGAGGAAACACTAGGTATACCCAGTGTCAAAGATAGAATATTGAACTCATTCTCATGATAGCCCTGAGGCTCTTGTGTGGTGATCCAGACAACATTGCTTCTAGGAAACTGCTAGGATATACGAGTCATGAAACTGGTTAATCTAAATGAATCCAAACTGCTGCTCCACATATGAGGATGTTTGGACTAGACCATCTGTAACAAAGCTGAGACACTGCAGCATCTTCTGTCACCCTGGCGGTCAGTTCCCTTCGACATCACGAAACCCCTGTACCCGCCAAAATGACGGACCACACAACCCTTATCTCCGAAACACTGCCAAAGTGAGAGCTCTCCAACACAAACACACAAACTACAGACTGAAAATAACATCACACAGACCCTCTACACTGACGGCTCTGTTAACACTGTCTGTGGGAGGGCTGGAAGTGCTGTCATTGTGACTCAGCCTAACGGTAATGTAATAGTGAAAGGAGCTAGAATTAGTAACTGGGCATCCACTCTACAAACTGAACTATTTGCCATACTCACAGTTCTAAACTTGTTGAAGACACTGCCACTGACAGTCTCAACACAACTGACTCCTTTATCCTCACTGCTTGCTCGTGATACTCTAAACTCCGATTGTCACCCGCTTGTCTCTGAAGCCAGACACAAGCATATGTGTCACCACCACCACCACAACACCACGACCATAACATCACCAACACCACAACAACAATCGCCACCATAAAAAAACACCACCACCACAACACCACCACCACAACAACACCACAACTACCACCATCACTACAACACCACCATCACTACAACACCACCACCATCATCAACCACTGTTTCACTTCCCATTCTCTCAACAGACCTTCATCACACTCTGGCTTAAACCCCATACACTTCCCCTTCTCTCACTAATACAATAAAGTAGGTTCAACCACTTCCCTGTCCACCCCCATCCTTGCCTCTCCATACAGTGCATCTACGGCTTCTTGCCCTAAGCTACTCTGTGATTCAATTCATTACTCCTCGATCAATTTACTGACACATCCACTCCCAGATATCTGAAAAACCTCACTCTCTCCATTCTATCTCCTATTTCAGTAATAATGATGAGAAATAATACTAAAAAGAATAAGAGAAATGTGAAGAAATCCAAATAAGAATAAATAGGTTATAATAAAAACATCAAATTAAACTTTTTCTTCCCCTAACTTTAATAATTAATTAATCAGTAAATGTAAGAAAAAATATGTTTGAGGTTACATGCATAGTGTTACATAACCACCTCATCCCCTGCCCCACGCCCATCACCTACACACGCCCATACCCCATCCCCACCCACGCCCACACCATCATACTTGCGTGACATGTTCGCCCCTCATGTCACTGGCCTGATATGACTTCTCCTCTTTTTCCCCACCTCTCCTACTTTCATTTCTAATTACAGCCCTGCATACAGCTGTCACTTCCCTGCCATCAGCTTTCGAGAGAAAGTGACAATATGCCTCGAAAAAAGACGCAGAAAATCTTAATATATGTTCGTAAAGAAGTTTTGTTTTTTTCATATATATTACGTAAAGTCGTGTCTATGGCTTTAATATAATGAAAATAACACTAAGAGTAGGAGTGAAATGATACTTAACAACAACAGCAGTAATAATAATAATAATAATAATAATAATAATAATAATAATAATAATAATGATAATAATAATAATAATAATAGTAATAATAATAATAATAATAATAATAATAATGATAATAATAAAACTAATAAAACTAATAATAATAGTAATAATAATAATAATAATAATAATAATAATAATAATAATAATAAATAATAATAATAATAATAATAATAATAATAATAATAATCAGGATCATCAGAAACATCACTGTATTTCAGAAACACATCTATATATTGTAATGCGGTGTGTTGTAATTTCAGTTTCAACATTCCAATTATCGTATGGTTATTATCGTGTTCCGGAAACAACCGGATTATACCTCAAAATCCAGAGGTCAGAATCATAATCCTAGTTCCTAGACTATAAATCCGGCTTCTAGCTTAAGAGCCCGATTTATACTCTGGGTTCTCGGTTATAGATAAATACGGATTCTATTTCAAAGGCCCATATTTTAACCTAAAGAGCCCAGACTTCAAATTCAAACCACACAAAAAAAAAATCAAAAGAGCTCTAACCAAAACACAACGTCTCACCTCCAATACCAAAATGTCAAATCTTAATTCCCAAAAAGCAAACATAGGAGTTCTGTAATTCTTAATACAACGTCCCGGCTCCAAGACAAGCTCAGATTTGAGAAATTCTGGGTGTCACATGGAATTGTAATCCAAAATATACCTAATGTAGCCTCATAGTTACAAGTGATCGTGATGCTCCGGACCCGTGTGATGGCGGCTGTAGGTAAACCCTCAGGGGAGAGAGTTAAGGACTGGTTCAATAAATCCTATGTTACTACAGTCACGTCACTTTTATCCAATTAAAGACAGAATTTGTTTTTGAGGATATATATTACCTGCCTCCTGTCCTTAGGGTTGGTGGTCAGCACCCAGGGCACCACCAGCTCACTTAGCTGTAAATGACATACATCCGAAGTGTTGTATATTACCCCTTTGGTCTGTGGAACTTACTTTCATGTTATCTTTAATCACAACCACTTCGCCTAGGGATGACAAATTAAATAAGATACAAGATTGAAGTCAGATTTATCCCAGACAGCGCAAATAAACAGATAGGTGAACGGTGACAAGTAAGACAATAGGAAAAACAACTGTACACGTTCAAGGGGACAACCACCTCCAGCTTAAGCATCATACTGGGGAAACAACACACAGGTTCATCATTACAGCCTTACAATTAAAGATATCAACAGAAGCAATAAAAGAGAGAGGAGGTGGCGAGCAGAGGGAAGGAGGGGTGGGTGGTGGTGGGTCGGGTCGCGGGTTGTAGTGGTGGTGCTGGTGGTGGATGAGAAGAGCGTCTATTTGGTGGATGAAAACGTCCCTCCACACCCGCCTTCATCCGTCATCCAGCACCGGGGCATGAACTGTACTGAGCCCCGACCATTGTGTTTGCGGGTTATTTATGGCTCTCCGATTATCATCTCCACCTAAGAAATGGCGATGAACATAATTGCACTCATAATTTACGATATTGATAATGATGAGTGTATGTATTTTACGCCCCGGCCCCAACATGATCCACTGTCCAAGTCTTGCAACTCTGATAGAACAGGAAATATGTCCTAGCTAAGACAGAACGTATAATGCAACACGATACATGTCTTAGTGAGAGAGACAGGGAGAAAGAGAGGCAAAAAAAAGAGAGAGACAAGAGTTGCAAGATAAAAGACAAAAAAAAAAGGCTAGTGAGTTGTTGAAGGATTTGAAGTAACCGAAGAAAACTTTCACGAATCTTGTGTTTAAATGTTATTTCTCTACTGCTGTGTGAGTCATTCAAGCCGTGATGCATTCCCGCGATATAAACCCACTAATATTCATAGTCTTGATAAGCCCCCCGGTACTGGTGCGGGTAAGGGACGAGGACACATATAAAATACATCACAAATACATCAGTAGCCCGGGCCAAGAGACCTTTTAAGGGATTTAAATAATAGTTGAATTCGCAGGCGTGCATAATGTTGTGTGTTTGTGGGTGGTCCCTCCCCCCTCCCTCCCTGACACACTCAAACACATACTCTATATCCCCACTCACCCACAATATACACCTTTCAACGCTTTTCCATATATATACGTACCAGTATGTCATCATTTCCCCCTCTCCTCTTTTCTGTAAAATTCAGTACACAATGTCTGACAGAACCACCGATCATCACGTATATTCATATCTCTTTAGATAAGACCTTCCACAGGTAATCCAATTCCACTTAAGAGAGACACACACACACACACGGGGAGATTCTTCAATACAGGAAAACTTGAGGATGAGGAAGAATGAGATTGAGGGGGTTCAGGGGTGACAGGAGAGAGTTCTTGTGTACAGATAATTCAGAGTAAAACAGAGAGAGGCAAACAAACAGAAAAAAGAGACAGGCTGATAGGTAGGCATACATACAGAGAGACAGACAGACAGATAGACAAAAAGACAGAGTTCCTGACAGGTAACATTATAGAGGGCAGCAACATCTGTTCACGTCAGACGCACCAATCCCGCCCTGGAGGAAACCCACAACACTGACAGAAAAATACATGCCGCTTGTCACAGGGAAACAAATTGATAGAAGAGACAACGCCAGGAACCAGGGGAGACGTTTATCATTAATTCTCGTCTCAATAATTGTACCAATTTTCTTTATATGACAGCAAAGGAGGAATACCAGTAGTTATATCTCTCTCTCTCTCTCTCTCTCTCTCTCTCTCTCTCTCTCTCTACACGAGTAGAGAGAAATTGTTTTTGTGCTGTTGTTTTCTCGAGTCCTCAAGTGTGGTGGCAGATCCATTATTTCGCCAGCCTGAATATGATCCACCAATGATAGTGTCAGTGCCCCCCCCCCCCTCCACCCACTTCTCAAAGGAGTTCATAAATTTAGTTGACGTGTTCGGTAAAATAAAAAAAATAAAACAATAAAAAAGTATCCGGTATGAGTCGATGAATTATGAATTTCCACCGAGGAACAACGGTGACAATTTAGTGCCACCATCAATACCCGCCTGTGATTGGTCGGCTCTCATGACACAGGAGATTGGTAATATAAATGTTGTGTGAGATTTTATATATATATATATATATATATATATATATATATATATATATATATATATATATATATATATATATATATATATACTTCATTTTTAGTCCATTTAACACGCGGACTTTGAACATATAATCAACGACCTCACCAGCAAGGAATCGAACCCGCGACCTACGGGGTGGCCACCCAGTAGGTCGAGGGTTCGATTCCTTGCTGGTGAGGTCGTTGATTATATATATATATATATATATATATATATATATATATATATATATATATATATATATATATATATATAAATATATTTATATATATATATATTTGTAGAATGTGGACACATACGGTACTCCGGTACTCAAGCATACGTACACAAATATCAAGAGGCATAGCCTTGAGATATTACACAATACACATACGCTTACCTATCTACATATCTATCTATCTATCTATCTATCAAGTGGTATGGAATAGTTGAACATACCCGAGATGAGGCCCAAACGAACAGTCAGCAGATTCACCAATTAACAAAATTATTGACGACACCACACTATGGTATTACACAAGACGTAATCTCATTACCTGATTGCTGTACAAACAGCACCATGAGAGTGATGTTCACTATACTGAGTGGGAGCCAGGGGTAGAAGCACTGCCCCTGGTGAGGACGGAGTCGCCTCAATATCGTTAGACTACTAAGGTGTGTGCCGGGCAATCAATTACTGGCATTGTACAACATGAGTCATGCCGAAGGCCAACTACCCACATCATGCACCAGCAGTATTATTGTACCAATACCCAAGCCGAGACAGCCTGATGCCTTCCGCCCCATATCACTAACCAGCTGCCTGTGTAAAACCTTTGAGCGGATGGTTCTTGGCAGACTCTAAAATAGAATCAGAGAACACATGTCTCCTAACATAAATGGCTTCACTCGTGGTAAAGGTGTACACAATTGCATCACCACATTCTTAACTGTGTATGGTGATGAAAGGCACAGATACACCACATTTCTTGACCTAAGAGCTGCATTTGGTAGTGCCAATAGGCAACTTGTATTGTACGAACTAGCCAAAATGGATATAGGAGGTCGGCTGTTACATAGAAGGGCTGCTGCACTGTTTCAGGGTTACAAAAGTGAAGTTAAGGATATGCAACTTGGCACCCCCCAAGGTGGGGTACTTAGTCCCACTTTGTTCAATGTTCTTATGAATGCATTATTAAGGTCAATCCCAGACAGTCCCAACAATGTTACCGCTAGCTATGCAGATGACATTCTTATACATACTAAAACACATAGTGAAATGCAAACCATCCTGAACCATGTACAGTCAGCCTGTGAGAACCTTGGTCTCATCGTCTCCAGAGAAAACTGGTAAACCACAAACGTGGACCATCAAAGCTTAAGATATGTAACAACACCAGTGATTATGTCTCCTGTTTTAAATATCTCGATGTCTCTATCCCCTGTACCGCAACTGCCATACAACAGCTAACCTGCCAATGTACTGATAAGTTAATACTCTTTAAATGTATATCGGGGGTACAACCCACATTATAGCACTAATAGCAGAATTGCCAAAACAATGTACCTAGGCTATATGAGATCACTTAATAGATTACCACGCACCAGCCCTGGTCCTACGTGACGGATAAGGCATCAACAAGTTCGAACAAATGCAAAATAAAGCCCCAAGAATTACTTAAGGCTGCCCCATAATCACTAAATTACTCAGTATTAGGAAGGAACTAGGTATACCCAGTGTAAAAGACTGAATAATTGGAATCAACCTCATGATAGCCTAGAGGCTCTTGCCTGATGATCCAGACAACATTGCTTCTAAGAAACTGCTAGAATATATGTATCAGGAAACTGGTGAATCTAAATGGATGTAAACTACAGCTACACATATGGGGATGTTTGGACTAGATCACTAGACCAATTGTACAAAGCTTGTTCACAGCAGCGCTTCCCACCACCCTGGTGAACAGTTCTTTTCGACACCCACGTACCCGCCTCAACGACTGGCAACACATAATTCTTATTTCCAACACACTGCCAAAGTGAGAGCTCTAGAACACACACATTATTAATATACAGACTGATAATAACATCATACAGACCATCTGCACTGACGGCTCTCTTAACACAGTCTGTGGGAGGGCTGGAAGTGTTGTTATTGTGACTCAGCCTAACTGTTAATGCAATAAAGGAGCTAGAATTAGTAATTGGGCATCCACTCTGCAAACTGAATTATTTACCATTCTCACTGCCCTGAAACTTATTGAGGACGCTGCCACTGACAGACTCATCATCAACGACTCCATGTCCTCACTAAGGCTGTATCCACACTTCCCATCTTGTACCTAATCAAAATTCTATCTACCAACCTAAACAAACAATGCACTGAAAATACTCTGTAACATTCACTGCCATAATGTCATGACCACTGGGGTCCGATAAACACCTTTTGTGGCTTCTACTCTGTAATTCTTTTTGCGCTCCAGCTCACAGAATTAAACGGGGTGCACAATAAACTAGCTGCAGTCCTCAGCAACAAATTACTAAGATGCAACAGTAGAGTATCACAGCATGATACCACAGCCAGTATGGTACCATGGCATGATACCACAGCCAGTATGGTACCATGGCATGACACCACAGCAAGTATGGTATCACACTATGATACCACAGCCACTATTTATAACGGTTAACAAATTTATTGGCGAGGCTTGTAGTACAGTTACTATGGTACCACAATATGATACCACACTCATTATGGCATCATACTACTGCACCACTCTTTGGTACTACAGTTATTTGGTACCACACCATGGTACTACAGCTATTATGGTACCATACCATGGTACCACAGACACTATGATACCATACCATGGTACTACACTAATTATATTACACTAAGGTACAAGAGTCACACTGGTACAGTCGCGGAAATGTGTTCCTACGGCCCCTGTGGTAACCCGTGTCTCCAAACGCCACCATCGCAGCAGCAGTATCACTGTTTATGAATGAATGGGCATTGGTTGTGTAATGACGGACGAAACATATATATGGAGCAAGTAACAAGATCACTAGATTACGAGATGTTGTAACCGCTAGATTAAGGTTAGGATATAAGTACCTTTGACAGTATGTTCCTCAAGCAGGTGTGAACAAGACAAAATGTAAAGTGTGTGGCCATACATATGGACACACACTTGAACACTACGTCCTCGACTGTGTGAAGATAGAACCTTTTAGGGACAGGCCGAAGCACACTGTGTGTGAAATGGCACAACACTTCATCTCTAATGGCAAGATAGCCGACATATTAAGATTATATCCCCTTTTTTTGCACTTAGTAGCTATATCAGTTCCCATGTATAGAACCAAACACATAATGTGCTTGAATACCTCTCACGCAAATGTGAATAACAATGTGTGCGGCCAGACATACTGTCTCACACTCCTGTACTCACGCAGTTGCGAATAAGTTACTCTTTATGTATAGAACTAAACAAAGAATTTATTTGAAATACTCTGTAACATTCAATGTCATAATATTCTGACCACGGGGGTTAATTATTCTGACCCTTTGTAAACCATACTCTGTAATCCTTTTGCGCTACCGCTCACAGGATGAGTATGGGGTGCACAATAAACTAGCCGCTTTAAGTGGCAAAATTAAAATAAAAAATAATTGGGTATTTGTCGTGTAACGACGGACGTGATTGGTGGATAGGTTTGCTGTAGGTCAGATAGGTTGGCTGTTTGGAGACACGGGTTACCACAGGGGGAACAGGAACAGATTTCCACAACTGTACCACACTTACTATGGTACAATATTTCTTGGTACCACACTTACTACTGTACCACATTATAATACCACACGAGAGCTAACTACCACACTCGTGACAATACTTAACAACATCACACTCAATACAAAACCATACTCTAGGCTACTACCTCACTCACCGGTACCACACTCATAATGGTACCATGCTTATTACACAATCCCATTATGGTATCACATTCCTTACGGTACCACACGTAATCACTACCGGTACACTACCTCACTTAACTCTGGTACCACACACACACACACACCTGCACCATCCTCAACACCGGCTCCTACTACCACCCGAGATCCCTCGCCCAAGAATTCCTGTTCGACACCACAACCGCATCCAGCCCATACGAGAACGAACTGATCGCTATAAGAACAGTCCAGTCCCAACCATTGTAAAAATTATCAATAACTTGTAATCAACCAGTGTATTCACTCCCAGTCAATCTTACTTTTTACTCTGTCACTATGTTGAAATGCCCTGTAGTTTGAGCTTCTCCCAAGCTAGTTATTATATATCATATTTGTATCACTTGTGTTACTTGTATATTACTGTATTTGTAAATCAAGAGACCCATTCCCAAATTATGTTACTGTATATTTTCAGCCTTCCGGCTGCCATGCTCTTTCATTAAACCGTTAATTATTATTATTATTATTACACACACACACACACACACCCCCTATGGCATCCACACCCACTATGGTATATACCTCAAATATCCGCCCCGTGTAAAAACTAGGAGTGCCGTAAATTAAACAGCGGGACTGTAATCACTGTACCACCAAATTAGCGGTCATACCAAATGGTCAGCCATAACCGTATCTCATGAGAATATATACTTTCTTGGTTTTTGGCACCATCACCACCTGACATTCTCCAGTCCTGGGAAAATTGGTGAGCGTTGCTGTCTCACCTTAACGACTCGGCCAATGACTCTCTCTCTCTCTCTCTCTCTCTCTCTCTCTCTCTCTCTCTCTTTCTTTGAATTTTCTTGATGCGAAATTAGGTCTAGAAATAATGTGTTGATTTTAATGAAATTTCTTATCTTAGATTATAATGGGGATTTCAGAACGGAGCAAAATAACTGACAAAGCAGATGCAATGTTTACATTTCATTCTTGTCTAATTTATCATGTCTTATGCCTGATTATAATCCCCCGCTTACTAGTATAATCATTCCTACTATTATCATTATTACTGTTACTATTATGATTATCTTATTTTCATTGTATTATTTTTATTTATGTTCCTTTGTGAGGCAGGCGAGAGGACGCATTTTACGGTTCTCATAAGATTCCCTCTAACAGGGTGTCGTTTCAAGATTGCACGTTGGAAACATTTATTTCCTAAGTTATATTATTTGTTACGGTATATTTGGAGCTATCATTAAACTCGTGGCCAAACGAGTTTTGATGAGAATATACTGGACTCAGCCTGTTCGTTAGTTTGTTTTCACTCGTTCATTGTACATACTTTTGTTCATTCGTTCGTTCATTTGTTCGTCCATCACAGAATTGGTCAGTAACTTTGAAATTCTTCGATATTAAGACAAAATTTCGTACACTGTTTTAGATGAATCTGTCACGTAGTGTATTTGTGACTGGCTCTTAAAGGTCAAGGTTAAAATTCACGCATTGCTGGTTAATTCTCCTGATTTTTGACCCCCGACCTTTGTATCCGACCCATAAAGTAAAATCGGTCCCAATTTCTGGGATGAAACTACTACAAGTAGACTAATCATCCTTTTCCCCCAGAGCTCGGAGTTTTTGTCCAGTGTATCTACCAGGGAGTTAGTAATGGAGACTTTAATATGGACTACATAATTTGTTTATAGTTTATTGAATTGTACAGCAGACACAATCACCACCATTATGCATATCTTCACTCCATCACGTCTGTCGATATTCCACCGCCTACTTGTGACTGTTCCTATACCTCTCCAAATGGGTAATTTCCTATAATTCATCTGCATAAAATAAATCAATCAGAGTGTTGGCGACCACAGTCCTCCGCTCTAAACGTTCTCGGGTTATTTTTACCAATCCTCTAGGGCAGTGGTTCTCAACCTTGTTTGCCTCATGCACCCCTTTCACCATATGTCAGAATGTCATTTCCCCCTCCTTTCCAAGATTGTCTGCCTCAAAAAGTGCATTCCAAATAATATGCATATAATACTGAAAAACCTTTATTTTTTTCCATATTAGTACATATACATTTACAATTTTACATGGATTATTTTTATAGTGGAGTTTTACAAATTAAATGTCAATTAAAAATGTTGATGGATTTATAAAACTTGAATAAAAGTAAAATAGTTTTTTTATATTTATAATGAATTACTTAACAGACCAAACTGAAGCATAATGCAATAAACAAAAAGTTCAATAGAATACCCGGATATTGTAAATTTGTAATTAATTTTATTCAGATGAAGATTACAGTCAATGAGAAACCTGTGATTGTTTTTTCTTCGCCAATTCTGGGATACGCGGAGGAGTGCTTGAAAGGGCACAACGCAGGTCATTTTCTACCTCTAATCTACTACGTTGCTTCGTTTTAATTTGCAACAGAGTTGAAAAGCCTGACTCACAAAGATATGTCGACACAAACGGAAGCAATGCACGGATAGCTCTTTCTGCCACTTTTGGGTAGGAATCGCACATCAAGGGCCAAAATTCTGTGATTGATTTCTCTTGCTCCCGAATCAGTTTCCCCCCCCCCCCCCCCCTTGAAAACCTGAATTCCCCCCTGGTTGAGAACCACTGCTCTAAGGTTTTGTATCTCTCTGACGACCCAATTTTTAATTTATTTCATCCATCCCAGTCTCTGCCTTCCCTTGGCCCTCCTATTCTTAACTTTGCCCATTAATATTTGTTATTATTCCCTCATCCCTAATTATATGACCAAAGAATTAAATTTTCTTTTTCTGTACATTACAAGTAAAATAATGGTTAATAATACAACCCTTTCCCTGTGCCATGACTTCCTTACTCCCTACAAAAATTTCTATCGCCTGGACTTACATTATTCCTCGCAGCAGTAATACTAACAATAAACAGACAAGTCTACAGCACATTAATAATTAAATAATAATAGTAATTAACGGTTTATTGAAAAAGTCCTGCAGCCCGTAGGCTGAAAATATTCATTGGACATAAATGACTTATTACATACTTTGACATTGGTGTTTTAACAAAAGCCTTCATTAAAGAAAGATATAGGAACATACAGTGAACATACAGATTAATGTAGTTGTTGAACAGCAAACACGTAGTGTAGTAACTCCCTCCCAGATGGTGTTAGGAGGGACCTCACGCAGAGAAGTAGTTCCCTCACAGATGGTGTTATGAGGGACCTCACGTAGTGTAGTAATTCCTTCACAGATTTGTGTTATGAGGGGCCTGACGTGGTGTAGTAATTCCCTCACAGATGGTGTTATGAGGGGCCTCACGTGGTGTAGTAACTCCCTCACAGAAGGTGTTATGAGGGGCCTGACTTGGTGTAGTAATTCTCTCACAGATGGTGTTATGAGGGACCTGACGTGGTGCAGTAATTCCCTCACAGATGGTGTTATATGAGTGAGGTGTGGTCCCAGGCCTTCCTATCGTAGACGGATTAACACATCGCCGGTTGTTGTTGGGTCTCACGGGCAGTTATCACGGAGTACCTGGGACCTCACTGTGTGAAGGTTAACTTGGGTACGACTCAGCTGTTACTGTTGAGTTGCTCTCTCTGACTTAAGCACTATTCACCACTGTTCAACACTGGTTCCATTCCTTTCCTAAATGAAATTGTAACTTCTGGCGAGAACTTGTTGATATTCCGGTAGGGAGGAGGGGTTCAGAGGAGGGAGTTGGTATGGGCCAACATAACAGTTGACCTGGCTGCTTCCAGAGGAGCGCCAGGTACGTCTTGACCCTAAAGTGGTCAAGGATGAAGTGCATATTGACGTGACTGATGGCCCGGAAGGGGCAGTGTGAACATAGGAAAATGTACACTAAGCTTTTCAGTATACTAAGCCGGCACAGCACTTCATCGCTTTCTCTTCCTCAACTGTAAAATTTTGGTACCCTCTTGCAGCTGGGTGAACAGAGAGGTAAGGCAGCGACCCCGAGGACAGTAAATGGTAGACTACCATATTCTCCCTATAGCAAATGCCTATATATTCACAAGCACTTTTAGGGGACTGCTCCGGCAGGCGCCGCTCACTGAACGTAAATTTTCATTTTTATTAATACTGCTATATACCGTATAGGGTTGGCAGGCGTCTTGTATTTCAGTGTCTTGTCCTGTTGTCCCGGGAAGATCTGTCGGTACGCACCATTGTCCAGTATTTGAGTAGCCCTCATACGTTGACTTAAAAAAAAACAATAACCGCTCGTGTTTATGACAGTTGTTTCGGTCAGCCAACCACAACCCATTAATGCCTGCACTTGTTGCCACGATAGGGGCCGGGGGAGGTAGCAGCGCCCCGCTACACATCGACCTAAACCTACAGTGACGAGCAGTGTCTGAGTGTGGTTACGTTGACTATTAACCTATGGCTGTGTAATAGACAACTGCTTACCCTTTTACTTATTATGACGTCGTTTTTATTAAATGTTAAACGTTACTATTAATTATCCAAATAAATGTTGACAACTATTTTTTTTATCTTTCTTTATTCCACACAAAAAATGGTGACCCGTATTTAGAAATAAAAAATCTAGTATACTTGATAATACGTAATACTGTACTTCGTTACTCTGAGCCAACTGGTTACACACACAAGCAGGTCTGTGGATAATAATCATGACCTTTTGTAATTATTACAAACGAGATCTCGCAGTGGTCAGTATCTAGGATCGAGAATAACACCCAGGTACATCGACCTTTTCGTTCTGTTCACCAAGTCATGTAATATAGTTACATGAGCCTGCATTAGGAACATTCCTGAGCTTTAAAAGGTGGCCTACTTGTCAACGAGGTGAAAATTGTCGTGTAAACATGGTAAACAGAGCATCACAGTGAGCTGCAGGAGAGATCCAGGAAACTTAAGTTACTCTCCAACATTTTGGTTAACAGAAACTGCTAGAATGGTTCCCTCCCCTCCCGCTGGTTACTTATACTTCAGTTAGATGGAGTAGTGAACTTTTGACTGTTTAACACACATTTTTACAAAAAGAAGCCACCTGTTTAATAAATTTCAAGAAATTCTATTTATTCACGTATAATTATAAGTTATAAATAGACCTCAGAATATTATATTCATGTTGACCTTAAGATTTGAATTTTTGGCTAAATCCGCCGAGATTATAACGCATCAGCTTCACAACTGTGTCATGCACACTGACCAACAATTAACAGCCTTTATAGCAACCAAGAGTGTACAAATTATCTCGCCAACACTACCAATAAACTAAATTAATATTCTGTTGTTGTTATCCAACATATATAATACTCTAGTCAAAATTACGATATATAATATATATATATATATATATATATATATATATATATATATATATATATATATATATATAACACTTTAGATTTGAATTCGCCTCACTTTTTGTCGTTACGGTGCGGTATCTTGATTCTGTACCAACAATCGTAGTACCGCGCAAATTCTGGGATCGGACTATACGAGTATACGCTCATGACGGGTACGGAGTGCACTAAATTACACGCTCGGAATGGTTATACACCTGCCAGTGTCTTTAGTGCACTTGGCACACTTTCAAGGTGTTATACGCAGGCCGCGCCGGCAGCAATTTAACAACCAGAATAGTTATACACACGCCAGTGCTAACGTTAGAAGGGTAGATAACACCACTCCCATAGATCTCCGTAGTAGTCGATTTTTTTTTTAGGCTTTGTTTAAGTTTTCTTATGCTATGAAACGCTGCATTGGCATGAATGACAGTGTAACTTTTTTGTGTTTTTTTTTGCGACTGGAGACACTGACACAAAAAAAAATCATCAGCGACTATATCAGCCTCCCGGGCCGGTGGAAGTTGTTTGGACACACTTCCTAGCCCCCATTAGTCCCTGTTCACCTAGCAGTAAAGTAGGTACCTGTTGTAAGTCGAAAGTTGCGAATTCGTATTCAGGGAGTTGTTGGAGCTTCCAATAACTTGATGACATAAACCACTGACTCTTCAGGCTTCTATGCCCTTGACTCTTCAGTCTTCTACACCCTTAACTCATGAGACAAAGGCAAGCATGAACTTAGCACGCTTCCCTGTTGGGCGCTGTAAACACTTCTGCGCTTCACCTTACACAAGGATGTAGGGGGGTGCCCCCCCCCCCCCCCCCAAAAAAATAAAAAAAAATAAAAAAATAAAATATATCAACCTTGTTGATTGGCTTGCTATGGATACGTCACTTGGTTCAGCCCCTTTGTTCCTCTTGTCAACTGTGATGACGCGATTTTTAAAAGTGGTCACGGTAATATATTCCTTAGCAATGGTAGTTTGTGCTTTAGCTTTGTGCAGTGTCAGATGGACAAAAATAAGATGATGTTTGTGTCTTCTCATGGATTGCCACACGAACTCATAAGCTTCCAAGAAAATGAATAGAAGCGAGTAAAAGAAAAGATCTCTGGAGTTCCTAGCAAGTAAAGCCTTGACATTGTATATGTTCTATGCATTCTTCACCTGAGTGCTTTAATATTCACCTTATAAATTGCAACGTGAAACTTTAATGAGTATCAATTTCACGTCCAAATTTGCCAAGGCTGGGAAACAGCATCCTAAATCCTATTTCATATGAAAATCATACAGATTAAGTGTTAAACTACAGCCTACTTTTTGTTGACTTGCAGGAAATAGCAGACTAATTTGGGGGAAATAAAAGATTAAGTTTTCTATACATTATAAATTTTCCTTTAATTGTTAATATCTCAAAATTAAAACATAATTCCAACTTTGTAGATTCTGTAACAAAATTGCTTTGTGTTATACAGTGCTTTCACCTGATATACTAATGCCACAATAGGCTATATACTGACTCCATTTTGCTACTGCAGTGTAATTAACAGCACTTTGTTTTGTCGTTTAAATTTTTATATAACCTTGCTTATCGCAAACACTGACAAGACAAACTCATTAAACTTAATCTGCTTAACTGGGATATGCCAAACTGCATATCATAGTTGAGCACAATTATATAGAATCTCGGGGGTTTTTTCTAAGCCTTGTAGAGTCTACAAGGCTGGATTTTGTCTTTGCTTAACTTAGCTGATCGTAAAGTGAGAAGGAAGCACAGCTATTGAACCTTGATGTATCACAATACTTCTTACACCATTTATTCCCCTCAGGAAGTTGTTAACTATTCAAGTAGTATATCGTATATTTCGTAATATATAATGTATACTATATATTTAGGAAAATAGTCATATTTATTTCGTTTCTTCCCGTAAATCTGGACCAGAAAATGATCTCATAATAATGCTTATGTATGCTAGAAGTCAGAGGAACAAAGGGGCGGGGCCAAGTAAAAACATTGCCAACAAGGCTTTTCACCGAGCATGTACTTCACTTGCCATAAAATGTTATCGAACGCTCTAAGGGTCATACAATATGACAAAACGAACGGGGAATCTAAACATTGCTCTCTGGGAAAGTTTTATTGCAAATAAATTTACTTCTTTTCACAACCAGGCATACCAACCATTCTGAGATGATGAAAGCCAGTGCTCATTCTGAACTCTGTCGTACCAAGTTGTTCGAGAAATGTTTGTGGCGAGTGTGTTTAGAGTGCTAAGGTGAATGCACTGCTTGCCTCCTCTCACTTTCAGCTACCTATCCTGGTGAACATGGAAGCAGCCATGCATAAGTCTTCCCCTGCCAGTACACAGCCTACCAAGACTCCTGCAGTGCCTCCTCGTGGCAGCACACGGAAAATGGGTGCCTTGCGCCCCAGCCAAGACCAGCAGGGGATCTCGGAGTAGAATAGGGCCCCAGAGGTATGGCACATAGGCCCACCTGCATGTGGACACACCCTGGCGCCTACCAACCACAGTCCTGCTGCTGCTGTTTTGCGAGTTAACCTTGATTTGTATAAGGCTTTGGGAGTAAACTCCAACAGAAAAATCTTTGGTGGGGCCCTGCATCATTCAGACATGCTTACAGAGCTCCAGTAATACCCCAACGGTGGAATAGGCGGAAAAGGTGACCAATACAGGAACCCAACGACTACACAGGCGGATGAAGGCAATGGAAGATGGATAGGCTTCTATAGCGAAACCCAACAAACTGGGATATCGGGAGTCCATTGCAATTCTCCCTCTCCTCAGTCGTTGCAACTACCTGCACCATTGGATCAGAAAAAAAGAGAGCCAAAATGTGTGGCTGCAGCCTTCGCTCCTGCCTCACCACATAAATCAACTCACACGCTCCTATGCCGCACATGGGCGGCATATATAAGATGGTCATTTATGCACTGGAATCTAAGGAGCAGTGCAATTTGGTCCTGTCTGTGTGACTGAGCAGCCCTTTCCAGGAGCCACTCTGCTCACGCCACAGGGGAAGGGGGCTGGAAAAGCTACCCTAAATATAGCCTGCATGAACAAAAAAAAATGACTGGGCAACTGCACCCAGTTAGATCATCCTAATGTGGTCAAAACCATAATCACAGATCAAACGAAATCAAATTATACAACCTCGTATGGTCGCAGCATGGTATGTCAGGGCCCTTGTGGCAAAAGAAGTATCTAGGAACAAAATCAATATAGCAGCCATTAGCAAGTCCCGGCTCCCAGACGAGGGTCGAATCACAGAAAAGCACCCCGGCTATACCTTCTGTTGGAAGGGTAAGCCTGCTGTGGAGAGAAACCATATTTATGGAGTTGGCTTTGCCATTCGCCAATCCATCATCTTACAAAGACTAATTGAAATACCTGTTGGGGTCAACGAGCGCCTCATGACGCTCCGAGTCCCAATGGATTACTCACGTCATGTCTTGTTCATCAGAGTATACGCACCAACACTGGATGCAGAGGAAGACATTAAGGAACCCTTTTACACCGACCTTGACAGAATGCTAACCTCTATCCCCAGAGAAGATAAGGTTGTGCTCCTCGGTGACTTCAATGCCAGAGTTGGCAGAGATGCTGACTTATGGCAGGGAACTTTAGGGAGAAACGGAATGGGGTAGTGCTACCCCAACGGCCTACTCTTCTTCGACAAGTGTGATGAACACACCCTCACTATTACCCACACCGTTTTTTAGACAAGCCGACAAGTTCAAGAGTTCTTGGCAACACTCACGATCCAAACACTGGCCTCTTATTGACTAAATCATTGTCAGAGAGAGATCGCCAATTTGTCCTCATAACCCAAGCCATGCGTGGCTCAGACCACTGTGACACAGATCATCGGCCCATCAGAGCCAAACTCTCCTTACAAGTCCCCCAAAATGGCAAAGGCAACAAGCCTCCACAAGAGGTTTTAACACTAAGCCAGATCGAAAGAAAACACCAGGGTTGGTTTGATGAAAATAACCAGGAAATCAACGTTCTTGTCAATGGTAAACGTGCTGCCCTCACTGACTGGCAGAACAACTCACAGTCTTGGACCAAAGCCGATTCCCTTCTGCCAAAAGAAAGCGATGGCCCAGCACAACCTTCGTGATATAAAGGACGAATGGTGCAGAAATAAAGTGTGTGAAATTAAAAAAATTACAGATGAACATGTGATGTGCAAATTTTTCAATTCACTAAAACAATGTATGGGCTAACTAATCATGGCGCAGCCCCCTCCCATCTTCCGATGGTATCTCCCTAATTAAAGACAAATAAGGCATCCGTCAGGAGGAAATACCCCAAGATCTTAAAGACGTCTCCATCGTCAATATTTATAAGAACAAGGGAGACTGTCAGACTGTGGCAACTACCGCAGGATCTCGCTGCTGTCCGTAGCTGGCAAGAGTTTTCTTAAACAGACTTCTTCCTGTGGCGGAAAACTTCCTTCCAGAATCTCAATATAGCTTTAGACAATCACGTGGGACAATTAACATGATCTTTGCTGCCCGCCAGATACAGGATAGTGTAGAGAACAGCGTCGTGACTTGTACATGGTCTTCTGGCGGACCCTCAGTCGATTTGGTTGCCCACCAAAATTCATCACCATTGTGAGGCAACTCCACGATGGTATGAACGGCAGTGTCCTGCACAATGGCTCCCAGCCTAAGTTCTTCCACATCCAAACGAGGGTAAAACAAGGATATGTACTGGCACAAACTCTCTATTCCATTTTCATGGCTGCAATCCTTACTCGTGACAGGGCCAATGTAGCCAGTGGGGTGGACATCCTGTGCCGGATGAAGAGACTTTTCAACATACGATGACTCCAGGAAAAAAAAAAGGTGTTGGGCCACTTCCATTACTGAACGACTCCACCCTCATAGCTCACACTGAAAGTGACGTACAGGAGATCCTGAACACCTACCCAGATGTGTATGCATACTTTGGCCTTGAGGTGAATGTACGTAAGACTCAGATTTTATTCCAGCCTGCCCCTGGTTTATCCACACCTCCACCATCCAGCCAGGTTAATGGTACTTCCCTCTCTAATGTTATCCACTTACAGTATCTTGGCTCCTACCTGTCAACCACTGCGGGCATCGATGAGGAGATTGAACATCGAATCAGATATGCGCCTTAAGCCTGTATGGCAGCGAGACATGGGTCACATACAGGAGACACCCCAAGGCACTTGAAAACTTTCACTAACGTAGTCTACGTTCCATCCTCTGAGTACGCTGGAAAGACGAGAACAAATGCCAGTATTCTCACTGACACCAACTGTAGGAGCATCGAGGCAACCAGTATCCATGAACAACTACATTGGACTGGCCATGTTACCCGCATGGACGACAGTAGACTGCCAAATCAGCTACTTTACAGTCACCTAACAAATGCTAAATGCAACAGAAAAGGTATAAGGATAGTCTTAAGACAAACCTGAAAAAGTGTCAAATCGACCCCTCACCTGGGAGATGATCACTTCACACCATAACGCTTGGAAGAACACCACACGAGAAGGTGTCAATACTTTCGATTAAGCCCGACTACATTCCGAGGCAGACAAGTGCCAGTGCCGGAAAGACGCTGCCGCCGTCCCTCCCGCAACATCTGTGGACGGCCCTGCCGGTCCTGTATCTTTGATAACTCATGTCGTTGTATCATAACTGGATGATCGTCATATTCGATTCCGAGTGACAGTAAACAGTGTACCAGAACGGTTATACGCAAGCCAGTGTGTACTTAGTGTACGACTGGCACATGCAAACTCCTCTTTTACCGAAATTAAAGCCCCGTCCTCTTCAGAATGTGCGTTCCACTCACCTGGTGTTTCGCGTGGCACTTTTGGTTAAGTTTAGTTAGTTAAAGCTGGCAAGTTAGATGGGTTTAGTAACTTTAGGAGATTTAATGAATAATTTTCTGAAGTCAAGTTAATTTTTTCTTCCTATCTCCCAATATTGTATTATGTGCATTAAAATCATTACACTGACAATCCTATTAAAAATTCCAACAAATAGAGTGGCAACCTTATGCTTAAATTTTACTAAAAGTAATAGGTAGAGTATAACAAAGGAAACATATTTCGGTGATTGTTTTCTTAATTGTCCACCGTAATTTTTGTATTACTGTACTTCTGTTATTGAAGAAAAGGTCATTTATTACCTTTAGTGTCAGACACGAAAAAAAAAATATGTAATAGAATGTCATCATCAAAAGGCACCGTGAAATTTAATGTCTTATCATAGTGAGTGATTTTAATGCAATGGTTTGGAATGGGAAAGAAGTACCAGAAGTAAGACCACATGGATTGGGCAATAGAAATGAAAGAAGAGAAATATTAATTGACTTGTAAGGAAAATAAGATGGCAATTGCAAATACATAGTTTGAACACCCTAAGCTTTCTATACATGGGTCTCACCCCAGGACAATGTAAATAACATTGTCAAGAATCAAATAAATTACATTTCAGTTCAGAAAAGATTCAGAAATTCATTAAGCCGAACCAAAACCAATCCAGGGACAGACTGTGGGTCAGACCAAGTCACAATAATATGCTTAGTGAGGCTAAAACAATGGACAGAATCAAATGGGAGGTAGGAAAGCTCAAAATTAAGGGCAGGGATAGAATATTAAATATTACTGTCCGCCATAAGGGACGCAGTAGCAGAGAGCATCTCCTTTCCACAATGGACGAGTCCAAGGCCACCGCTATATACTTTTCTTACCTGCATGCCCATCAAATGAACATGATTCAGCTAGATTCATTCTAGAAACACTTCAAAGAGACAATAACTAGGAACAACATAAGCTACGACGTCCCCTTAAAGGAAATTATGAAGGCAGTAACCCACTCAACGACTTCACGACGACCTCAACCCACGCCAGAAATGGACTATGACCTCCGTGACGCCAAAGTCAGCATAATCGTAGCCTCGACTTGGCCAGTCAGTCCCCCTGGGATCACAGCTCCTCCAGCGACACAATAAATTTCCGTGACCCCAAGACATGTACTCCCAGCGACGACAGCGACCATCGGGCTGCAACTACAGTCAATGGTTACGACCAGGTGATGGCGACTTACTCCACACACGAACATGACCCTTGAGCTGCATCAACAGTAGTGGGCTTCGACATGCAGGCCCAGGACCTGAACATCTCCCTGTAAACGGTCTGATGGGAAGTTCTAGGGCCCGACATTAGCTGATAAGCAGATGTTCGAAAGTTTTACTAAGAAGTTCCACCCCCCTAGAAATGGCAGAAGCCGAGCAAACACAGTACTGGCATAAAGGACGAAAAGCAAGATGATTTTTTGGGGCTACACTGTACACCAGAGGAACATGACGGGTAAGCTGAACGACGGTGTCTTTGTCACCACCAGGTCACGGCGAGTCACAGTGTGTTGCTGGAATTCAAGGACTCGGTTCTACGAGTGCAGGTGGAGACCACCAGGGGACCTGTTATCATATGCACGATGTACCTACCTCCCAGACGTCCTTGTTTACCCGACCAAGACCTCAACCAGTTGCTGCGCCACAGAAAAGCAACATACATCATAGGGGACTTAAATGCGCGCTACGCCATACTCGGACAAGGTAATGAGAACAACGCAGGTGTGGAGCGGTTTGACATCAACAGGGGAAAACTGCAACACCTCGGGCCAGATTTCCCGACGCTGATCAGACGTGCCAGTGCCACAAACCCCAACATAATCCTCTGTAACAACGAGGCCGTCCTGAACAGGCATGTTACCGCCGGACCCATCAGTACCAGCGACCACCTGCCAGTTGTCGTGGCGCTCTCATCCAATCCTGTAATGATCCCTGCTAACATCAGATCAATTTGGGACTCCTCCAAGGAGTCTCTCAGTCTCAAGCAGGGGAGGAACCTGGAAAAGGCCAGCCCCAATGTCATCGACGACGAGGTCGAGCAATGGTACACTGATGCGATGACGGAGATGGACAACAACATCCCGACCACCACCCACAGGACCATTCCCCACCCTCACACTAGTCACCAACTGTGGCAGCTCAGTGTCCAGTACGATCAGTTAGACAGCTAGTCAGTACCCGCGGTCGGACGCAAGAGCTGAGAGACCGGTACATTTAGTTACAGACGGACATCCAGCACGAGAGCAAACGTCTACATGAACAGAAGTGGGCCGCCTTGGTGTGGCAGGTAGCCATCAACTACCACGACTCTGCCGCCTTCTGGAAGGGAATCAAATACAGTCCCTTACCTGCTCGACCAAAACGAGGAGTAGGGAAACTAAGAAAAATTACCATCAGCACCTGCTCCAGCCGCTCGTATGGACTGACTTCCTAGACTGGTGGGCGACAGCCACCTGATGGAGCGCATAGTTCCTGCAGATGCGTCATCCGTCATAAAAGAGTTTAAAAACAAGTCACCTGGGCAAAGTCATATTAACAAGAAGATCCTGGCCCAACTCCCAGACAATATGATATGAGAGGCTTGCTCATACATGCAACGCCTGCCTCGCCTCCGGATACTTCCCTAAGATGTTCAAAATCAACGTTTTCCGCCTCATATCAAAAGCAGGGAATCATCCAAGGTCGAAAACTTTTGACCGAATCGTTACTGGAAATACCAGCCAAAATCCTCGAAAAAAATAGTAAACAAGCGGTTACGAATGTATCTGGAGGACGAAGACGTGCATAATCTCCGCCAGTTCGGCTTCCGCCAGTACCGAGGCACATCGCCGCCATAGCCCAGGCCTACGAGCAGATCGCCAACGCCATGACTGGCCGCCTGCAATGCAACGTAGTGCTGAGGGACGTCAGCAAGGCGTCTGACAAGGTATGGCACGGGGGGCTACAGTATAAGATCATACAACTGGGGCTACCCAAAAACCTGACGTACCTGCTGTGCAACTTCATCACGGATCGCAGAGCCAAAATCAAGATACAAGAACATTGCGGAGAGGAATTCCCACTCTCGAGCGGCATACCGCAGGGCTCTTGTCTCTCATAAACTCTTTAAGCGCTCTACACGGTTGACCTACCACCCCCAATCGTCGGCAGTGAGTACGTCATCTATGCCGACGATGTGACACAGATCGTCACCTGCCCAGGAAGGTCCACGGCAAGGATGACGCGACTTACTGCTCGGGCAATAGAAATGGAAGATAAAAACAAACTTAACGAAATTCGAGGTCATACCCATAGCCAAATTCAAGCCGGTGCCGCTGATGATCGACGACAAAGAGATTGAATACTCTAAACAAGGCAGGTTGCTCGGTCTCACCGTCTCTCGGACGGCCATCACGTCCCACGTGAAGGACAAACTAAAGAAAGCCAAAGTCGCCGCCGCCAAATGAAAACGTTTTAAACTGGTGCCTGAGAAGATACAAGTCCTTCTGAAAAAGGCGTTGGTGAGGCCTGTGTCGGAGTTACCCACACGTCCCACTCGTCGCGCTCAGGAAGACCAGACTACAACAACTACAGAGCTTCCAAAACAAGTGTCTGAGGTCAGCCAGTGCCCAAGCGCCACCCTACCAGGAGTTTGTGGAAACCATCTACCTGAGAGATAAAACGGAGGCCCTCAACGTCAGGTTCCAACGCCTAGGGAGGTAGGTTAAGAACATGCTTCTGGACGACCCTCACAGCCCAGACCACCTACGCGGGGAAGACATTAACGGAGGGCGACCCTACGCCTGGTGGCCCCGGAGACTTGCCCGCACTACGGACATAAATGGGTCGTGGACCCATTTATGTCCGCACAACGATCCACCTTAGGATAAAACTCAGATGATATATATTCACATTTAACAACTCACAATCTAGTGAGTCAATAACGTAATACAGTAGTAAGATTTTAATAAAAATGTTATTGTAAAATCAAACTAGTCATTGCCAACCATAGTAGCCATTTTACAACCTCATCCTAAATCCTAGGTTAGCTTAGTTAGCCAACAAACTCTGTAATGTGTAAAACAAGGGGTGTCGTCCCCATCTGTTTAACTCATCAAACTTCTTTTCCAACCTTTCCCTCCACGACTATCTGTCGTGACTTCTCTATCCTTAATGTCTGGCTGTGCCTGGAGCCCCAGCATGCCTTCCATCCTTTCCCCACCTTAACCCCCCCCCCCCCCCCCAAAAAAAAAGGAAATAAAAAATATATAAAAAAGAATCAGCCAGTTTTTGTGATAAGAGTGACTCGATAACACCTTTTCTCATTTAAAGCGTAGTATACAGTACGTATTCGGACAAGAACAAATTTCAAATGCAACAAGCAGGAAACAAGCATTACATTCGTTTCGGGGTTCCCATTAAGTTAGCCACTGCTCACTTTCGCTGACAAATCAAAACAAACCAACACTAAACTATGTGTGGTTTTAGCAGGGACGGACCTAACTTTAGCAATGATTAGTGGTTGTGTTTCTGCTAAAATCAGACACAGTTGGTAATCGTTTTTTGTTTTTGTTTTTTAATTTGCCAGAGCACGTAGTGGCAGTGGCGTCCTTGCAACAAGCACCCGTAACGGAAGTAATTTTCTGGGTAAAAATTAAAATCATTGTTTAGCATTTCAACACCAGATTTCTCCTTATTTGGAGGGAAGATACATTATTTTCTTTTAGAACCAAAACTCAATGATATGGTAGTTGATGTAGGTAACTAAACAATTACCCCCGCTTTTTTCTTTATTCTACCACCGCAAGGAAATATATACGAAAATTACTTGAAATTAATTCGGTTAAGGCATTTCACTTATTAACTTAGGGCACTTCAAACATTTTGAAAGTGCTTGTTATGGTTTTCATTACTTTGAATTTGTTCTTCAAGGCGCTTCAGCGAATAAAAAATCCAAGTGAACTATGTCTGCTTTTGCCGGAAAGTAAGACTGGACACTGCCAAACTTGATTATATATCAGACCGTGGTTCGGTCTTGCTAAAATCTTGCATTTGCCGAAGTGCCGAAGACACGTAAGCAGTGCCGTATGTGCCACTTCATTAGAGTAAATTCTGACGAGAGGAGTATTTTGGAATAAATTTTAACGTCCTTTGTTAATTAATAAGAACGTGCATCTGAACTTAACATTAACAACATACAGGACGAACAATACAAAAATAAACTGAGTGGCTAATGACAGTATTTCTGTATCTTAGTCCACTTGTCATTTGCAATGTTACCGAAAATTTTGGCTAAGCAGATGATAATTTATTCGATTTTCCAATTTGGTAGCAATATTATACTGCATCGCTTCCTTCTTAAAACAGGATGAAACAAAAGAATTATCCTGCCAAAACAGTTTATATAACACTGTAAAGTTCATTTCCGTTAGTAAACATTTTATCATATCCAAAATGAGTAAAGAGATCCTACTGTAAGTGGGGACCAGGGCATAAATTATGATTACATGACATAAACCAATCTAACTTAACCTAACAAAGCTTTACGATCTTAGTGGGGGTTTTTTAAGTTAAGTTAGGTTAGGTTAGGCCCGGTTGGTGTATCGTATGTATTCATATATGATGCACGGCCTCGGCCCCCGCACTTTGAGACTTGTTTACAAGGACTCCAGCGTTTCCTATGTACAATTCCACACATTTTCCTTAGTTTACACTCGTTTTGGGCACCGTATTCTATTTCCGTCCGTGGAATTCAACTCTAGAGTGCATGTGAACTATTTTTGTAAAGGAATTCTTTTCTTTCAGGCAGAATAAAACGCTGAAGTAAAAACATTACCTGTGTGGTTATCCCTGCTACTAACACACTAGATCTTGGATGCACAGCAGAATTTTGTCATTTGTCTTTGTCTAAAATATAATTCTTACTTACCAACTGCGAGAAGACGTAAGTTTGCACAATAACCGTCATGCGACAGGAAACAGCAGTCCACGGATCCTAGTTACTGTAGTTTAAAAAAGTCAAAATATTTGCCGTCGGCCATTGTTTCACAAACAAAAACAAATACAATTAAAGTACACTTCACAGTCGTTTAAATCAATAATTCTTTACCACAACACTTCACTATAATCCTATAAAGTTAATTGGTGATCCTATACACCAGTAAACTTCTTACACACGTCCGGGTACTGCATATAAACCTAAAATAATGATAATGTTCCTCAATATTGGACACGCTTCACAATACTTGTTGCTGCCGTAATACAAATAGTTGCCAAGTAGTCTTTAAACGTATTTTGCCAGCGCCTCCTACCGACCAAAATACCAACTACGATGCTTTGTGCGTCTGCCGAGTTAGGACTTCGAACTTATATCCGGCAAGTTAAAAACCAAAGTAATAATGGGAACAGGGATATGGTAATGATACCGATAGTGATATGATATTGCTACCAATATTTCATTTGTACTAAAACTTGAGATAGAACAACGCGCATGCGTGCCGTGGGTGTCAACAAAGGCTGTAAGAGACAGCTCCTTAAAAGTCGTATTTCTGACGAATTCAGCGAGTTTACTAATCCCAGCTTGTGCAGACAACTATAGTAAGACCCAGTTATCAACACAGTGGCATCTATTTTTTTTTTTTTTAAGTTTTGGACTTTGTCATTTTTGTTTGATAAAAACATCTGGTCTTACCACCCAGAGCATTTGTCATCATATATACTGAAAATTACTGTCATTTGTCTTTGAGAAGATTCGAACACAAGCACAAGGTACGAGTGTAAATAAAACTGGTCAACAAGTTTTAAGTTAATGAGTCATATAGGATGTTTCTTACTAATTGAAACATGATTACAAATATAACCTTAGTTTCGCCGTATCACGTCTAGTTTTCAAGATATTGATTATACCTAGATACCAGAACTGTCAAGCTGACTGACTTAATCAGGGATCTTGAGCTCTCAAAGCAAAAGACAAAATTGTTTTGTTCAAGATTACAACACTGAAAACTCCTGCACAAGAATGCACATGTTTCTCTCTTCAGAAAACGAGTTTCATTATGTTATTCAATGTGGAGTAGTTCAGCGTGATACTACTGTGGTTTGATGATCCAATCAGTACACGGGCGTTCAACATACTGTACCTAGTAGGCCAGTAGGACTTAACAACCTGCCCTCCCTTACCGTTGTGTAACTGACTGCCGCTAGGTGTCCTGCTAGCAGCCTTGGATCAATTAGGATTATAAATGAAAATTAATGTAATTAATTTCATATATTTAGTAAATAATTGTAGTTATAAATGGACATTCAAAATAAAATTAATTGTAATTTTAATTGTAAATTACATTTATATCACGAAACTGAGCATTATGAAGGATTCCTGACAAAAGGAAGATAGGTATACTCGTATACGGTACTATTAAAGCCTCCCTTAGGACTTGCTTCACGTTTGAGTCACGTGCAGGTGCTACATGACCGTCGATAGTACCTTCATTTTACCTGTTTATAGTTTTGCCTAAGACCTAAGTTGCTTATAAGTCTCTTGTCTTCAGCACCATCAGAGAGAGTGTTTAGCATAACTGCAGTAGAGGAAGGGAAAAATAAAGGAGGGGTGAGGAGAGAAGGAGAGGGAGAGATAATGGAAGGGAGACAAAGGAGAATGAGAAAAATTGAGAGAGAAGGTGACGGAGATGAAGGTAGGATGTTGTAGGAAGGAGGGGGAGGAATGATGATTCATTGCATGATGTTATGGAAGAAGTGATCAAGATTGTAAATTTTCTTCGTGCTCGTTCCCTTAACCATCGCCAGTTTATGGGATATTTGGAAGAAGTTGAAGCAGAGTATGGAAATTTATTTTATTTTAATGCAGTCAAATGGCTAAGTCGTGCAAACTTGTTGAAGAGATTTACTGGGCTGCTTTTTGGGGTGAGAATTAAAGGGCTCTGAGAGACCCAACTTGTCGGACCACCAGTGGTTCATAAGAGTGAACTTTCTTACTGATGTAACAAAACATCTGAACACACTGAACTTGAAACTGCTAATTTGTTCAAGGATATGCAGGTATTCATACTCAAACTAAACATGTGGATTGAGCAGATGGCAACTAGAGACTGCACTCAATTCCCATATCAATGGAATCACAGATTTTAAAGAATTGTAGAGCTATCTGGTGGAAATGAAGTCACAGTCTCAGAAGAGATTCACAGATTTTGATGATTATGAATCGTGCTTTAAGTTTCTGCGGCCACCCTTGGATTCCAAGCATCTACCCTATCAGTGCAGCTCAGTTTCAAAGGAATTGATCGATCTCAACGCGAACTATGCTCACCAAGGGGGAAAAATAAGACACAGTATCACTGGAATTTTCGAGACGACTATGTGAATCCCTGAACTATCCTGAAATTTCTGACTATGTGGCCAAACTCGGGCAATGTTTGGGTTCACTTGGTCCATTCCCTTTTATGAAACTGCTGAAATCGAAGTTGAGATCCATCATCAATGATGTAAACGTTGAGTCAGAAGTGAGATGCGCCCTTACTGAATTTACCCCACAGTTCTCGAGAATAGTTCAGCCTGTTTAATACCAGTAACTCATTAACCTGATCAAAATAGGGATGGTTTTGTATTACTTCTAAAATCTCCACATTTTTAATCGCTAACAGCCTATACTTCACCACTGTTATCAATAAAAAAATCATGCAGTCCGGACACACATAATCATTGTGGCCCCAGTACTGAAAAGCTTGGACACCCCTGGTCAATAAGCTGAACTAGGTCACAAGTCTAAGCCATCTGAGTACCGTCTTTTTTACTGACAGCTCTAAAACAAATTTGAAAGCTGTTCTTATTTAGAAATGAAATAAATTACCTCGCATTACAATGGTTTATACTCAGTTCACCTACGAGAATATGGTTGTGGTAGTCACATAAAAAACTCCGCGTGTTCTTCCGAATGAATAAGTATCGAAACTAAATGAGATAATGCAACGCCAGCAGTGTCGAGACCCTGAACTACACACACACCTGTGAGTATTCCAATGCTTCTTTTTTTTTCTTTTTTTGCGAGGATTAGCCCACCCGGGCACAGGTCACTGACCCACATCGGGGCCTGGGGGGCGAAATAATAATAATTATAATAATAATAATAATAATAATAATAATAATAATAATATTTCATAGTAAATAAAATTTATAATAAAAATACAAAATTAGAAATAAAATAATAAATTAACAATGCTAAGAATAAGAATAAAAACAACACTGTAATAATAATAATAAAGGACCAAAAAAACATACAAAAATTAAAAAAAAAGATCAATAGTGAGAAACAATATATATAAGTTGTGTTGTCAAAGTAAAAGAAACAATTGAGACCCTGTAATTGTGTGTAAATGAGGCAAAAAGTCAGATCAGCAACCTGGGAGGTCACAATTATCGAGTTGCCATATGGCAGCAGGATCTACCTTTGGACACTACACTATGCTTCCAATATCTTCCCAGGCGGTAATACCTCCCTGTTTGATAGCTGCCCACTACCTACTACTCACCTGAGGAGGTTATTCACATTCCTCTAACATTACGCTCTGAGCGTAGTTGTAAAAAATACGAACAAATAAATGATTCCTCACTTCCTCTTTCATTGGAGTCGTCAACCCCCCCCCCTCTCTCTCTCTCTCTCTAGGTGAAGATGATATGTTATTAAAGTTCTCTACTGTAGATATTATGAAAATTATGACCTTGATCAATATATTTCACACTTGTATCAACAATAAGCTTATCGTGCATCTATGTTTCATATAAAATATTATTATATAACAAATATAAAGCCCCTTATGCATGAGATACAACAAACAAACATTGTAATATATAGTCAAAGCAGATGCAACCAAGTGATATCGTCCACCACCAAATAAAACTCTCCCACCGGCGGGAATGTATCGAACTGTTTCACGTCCAGTTGAGTCACTTGTTCCAATATGAATTTACACATTTTAGTATGGTGGTCTGACCCTCACACAGCTCGTCCCTAACAAGTTGATGAACTCGGTAATGCAACCAGTCTCCGTGTATGTGTATCTACCACCACTATTCACCAAGTAGATGTTGATGAAAAACTTCAACATATTTCTTAGAGATGGTGAAGGTTCTAAGTACCCCAGCCGGAAACTCTCGAACATCAGAAGCTAAACTGAAGGAAGAGATTTTCGTGGTAGCTTGGATCCAAAAAGTTCTGCTACAGCGACACACAGTTAAGTCACAATGGTTGTAAGCCACTCGGACTCTGCGTATGTAATTTACACAAATACAACTTATAATGAAAGAAAATGTTTTCAAATTAAAAAAATAGACGTAATAAAGATTCATACTCAACATACTTGAACTGACTAAATACAACTATCGTTGTTTCGGAACCAGATGAAAAGTTGAAATTTGTTGACCAGTGTAATAACCGATGTGGTGAAAATAACATTTCTCACACCACAGTAATATAAATGATCTTGTCTTCAGATAAAGGACAAGCATGATTCTACACTTAATTAATAAAATATACTCATGCAACGGCAACCTCTTTACTCGGTGTGTATTTAAACTGGGCCCCGTTGATTGTTACTTAAGCAACCAATATGCACAGTATCTCAAAAAGTATCTGTCAGGATGGGTCCGATACCTTCCGAAACGCTGCATGCAACTCGTGATGTCCCGGAAGGGTTGGTATGCGTGGCTCTGTGACCTACTGATCCTACTACATTTGATAACCGAACATCATATTAATTACGCCGAAATAAATGCACATTGCATTACTTATGTTAAACTATATACAAAAGTAAATGAATGTCCCATTATCCATAGTCTTATGATGTTTCTTCACACAGTGAGGACAGTTAATTTTTTAAGATACTGTACAGTCATAAACAAATGTTCTATTACACTCCTGTTCGAAACTTTAATTTAAACCAAAATCATGCACTACAACGCCTCCTATGGAACACCAAGCAGTTCAGAGTCGAGGCGTGTGAAGGAAGTTTTGATCACGACCGCACACCAGCGTCTGATTGATTCACTAACCACAGACCCGAGCTAAGTATTGTGTGGACTGTGGGCGTACTGTTTATTTTCATTTTACTGGACAATAAAATCAAGTATATATATATATATATATATATATATATATATATATATATATATATATATATATATATATATATATATATATATATATATATATATCTTGATAAAATCACACGGGGAAAATCCACAATGAAAACGTGGATAAGATAAATCTTGATAAAATCTCACGGGAGAATGGAAACAACGGAGTACCTTAGCTTTCGTCTTTATTCAAGACATCTTCAGAGGCAACTGAATTACATGGACAGAGAGAGGCTTGAATATACAGGGTGACCTTAAAAACATGAGGTCAGGTCATAATGATGGTCAGTTCAAAACTGATAATATGTTACATAAATTTATTTGTCAGTGGCCCAAGGTTAAAAATGCTTTGAAAACCTTTGATCTAGATGTATGATAGTTATTTTGTGGGTAACCTTATTTCTGACCTGACCTAACTAGTCACGTCACCCCCCTTCTCTTAAGCTCCTCTACGTGTGTGTTGGTGTGGGGATTAGTGGATGACATCATTATGACCTGACCTCATGTTTTTAAGGTCACCCTGTATATTTAAGCCTCTCTCTGTCCATGTAATCCAGTTGCCTCTGAAGATGTCTTGAATAAAGACGAAAGCTAAGGTCAGGTCATAATGATGTCATCCACTAATCCCCATCCCTGAAGATGTGAATTACACGAAAGCGCTTGGGAACTTCGTGTTTTCTTGTTTCCTTGTGGTTATCAGCATATACCTGGATCACGCGTACCTACAGTGATTTACTTGCATATATATTAGGGTGGTCCCGAAATGGGGGTTAAAATTTTTTTTTCAGAATATGATCACAACCACCCTGCCCTTTTATAAGAACTACCAAAATAATATAACCCAAACAATTTCAACCAAATTGAGGGATGCTTAGGGGTGCCACCAGCCAGGGGCACAACTTGACACAATTCCTTCTAGCACAACGAGATGGAAGGAAAGGATACTTGGGTAGAGTTGATAAAGAACTAGCAGCAAAAGAAGTCCGCTTGGCAATACGAAAAGAAGAAGAACGTGCTCGCTTTTCAAAAGCTTTGGCACAGAAAACAAAAGAAGATGAAAAACAAGGAATGAATCCGCCATTCTCATCATCATCTGAGTCTGAGGAACAAGTAAATTCTTCAGCGTCAGAGTGTTCTCCTCCCAAAAAATCAAAACCTGGGAAACCACGTGCAAAAAACATAATGTCCCCTGTTCTGGCCAAAGCACTAGATCGCACCAAGACTAGTGATCGTGATGCTGTGCATTTGATTGCTGCAGCAGCTCAAACTTTAGGTCACAACGTGGAAGACATAGCAGTCAACCGGAAGACAATTCGACAATCAAGAATGAAGTTGAGAGTTCAGTCTTTTAAGTCTGCCAAAGAACAATTTATACTTAATCTTGATCCAACAATCCCTCTTGTTGTTCATTGGGATGGAAAGCTACTTCCTGAAACAGCTGGTGGTAAAGAAACTTATGATCGATTGCCAATCATTGTGTCCTATGAAGAGAATGAACAATTGCTGAATGTATCAAAGTTGCCCAATGGAACTGGTGAAGCGATGGCTAATGCTGTGGTTGAAGTGGTCAAAGATTGGAAATTAAAAGACTATATAGTGGCAATGTCTTTTGACACTACAAGCAGCAACACTGGACGCCACACTGGGGCCTGTAAGCTCATCGAAATTAAACTGGAGAAAAATCTCCTACGGTTGCCATGCCGTCATCATGTGCATGAGGTTGTGATCGGTGGAGTATTTGACCGTGTAATGGGTCCATCAACTGGGCCAGATATACTTGTTTTTAAGAGATTTCAAGCATTTTGGCCCAACATTGTGCAGAGTGACTACAGTACAGCTGCCACTGATCAAGAAATGGATTTGGTTGTGACTGAAAATCGAGAAGGTCTGCTGAAAAATGCATTGAGCTTCCTTAATGATAATCAGCCACGGGAAGACTATAGAGAATTACTCGAATTGGTTGTTATATTCCTGGGAGGAACTCCACACCGCAAGATATCTTTCAGGAAACCTGGGGCCATGCACAGAGCCAGGAGGATGGCAAAGCTGTTGTATTCCTTCAAAATATGGATGTTCCGGTCACAATTCAAGTTGACAGCCCGAGAAGTCAAAGGACTCGGTAGGGTGGTTCGATTTGCTGTCCTTGTATACTTTAAAGCATGGTTCCTGGCTACTTTGCCAGTTCAAGCTCCAGAAAATGACCTGCTCTTCCTGAAGAAGATTTCTGACTACAGAAAAGTTGACAAGGAGGTTTCAGAAGAGGCTTGCCGCAAATTTATCAATCATCTGTGGTACCTCAATGAAGAAGTTGTTGGCTTTGCCTTCTTTGATATGAATGTTGGTGATGAAACAAAGCAGAGGATGGTGGACAGTCTAAAAAAGGCTCAAAATGGTAACGGCATGAAGGCAGTGGTTAAGCCTCAAGACGTGAATGACATTCACCTTGAAGATTTTGTGTCTTCTGCAACAAGTAAATTTTTTGACATGCTCAATCTGCCAACTGACTTTCTACAGTTGTCCCCATCTTTGTGGCAAACTAATGCAGGTTATTGCAAAGCACAAAAGAAGCTCAAGACAATGAAAGTGGTTAACGATGTGGCTGAGAGAGGTGTGGCACTCATCCAAGATTACATCCATGTAATAACAAAGGATGAGGAACAACGCCAATTTCTACTCCAGGTGGTCAGTGATCATCGAAAGAACTTTCCAAATTCTCTAAAAAGGACTGTAATAGAGGCACTCAAGAAGAATGACCTGTGTTGCTAAATTTCATTGATTTTGCTGTATTACAACTATTAACAACTAACTGTATTGATATTGACTATGTATTGTATACGATTTACACATTTACCGGTACTTGTTCAATATAAAAACTAGATAGTCTTTGTGGCACCTCTAAATTTTATCCAAATTTTTTAAAAAAATGACAGATCATTGTTTTAATAGTATACACACACTTAGGCAGGGTGGTCGTTGAAATTTAAACCAAAAAAAATTTCGGGACCACCCTAATATATATATATATATATATATGTATATATATTATATATATATATATATATATATATATATATATATATATATATATATATATATATATATATATTATTTTTATTGTTAAATTCGTAAAATAATCATCACAAATGCAGCAGGAGAATAATAATAAAGGTAGTAAATAATGTGTCCGTCAGCATCAAGGTATAAACTTAGTGCGTGGAGGGAGACACAGAACCTATAATGATAGTTCATCATTCATATTCTTGAGAATTTTTTCGTATTTACAGGTGTCAAAATACGTTTTATTTTTATCTTAAAGTGTAATTAATCGACTAATGAAAGCCATCAAACACTAGAATATCAGTTGTTTATGTCATATACAAGAGGAACCAGTTAAAGGGTACAATACACCGACAATTGGTCTCGGGTGCTAAGAATGGATAGATTTTAGAGCCAACATCACATGAGGCAACTTGAATTCCAAGCCAGATTTTTAAGTAGCCGACGGACTCATGTAGATCTTTTCAAAGGATGCACTTGGTGATTATAACTACTGTGGATGCGCGTGCTTGAGTTGTTAATATTATTGAACATTAAAAAAAAATATGTTTAGACATTTAAGAATAACACAGAGGTACAATCACTATTCAACAAGTACCAGCACATGGATGCCAAAATGACTAAAGCCAACGTCAGGGAGTGTCGTTCTTGCAGGCTGCTACATAGGCTGTGCGCTCTACAGTGTCAAACCATCCACTTACACCACGTTTTATATCGTGTTATATAGTACACACCACAGAGGTAGTGTGTCGTGTTGTAAGTTCACACCACAGAGGTAGTGTGTCGTGTTGTAAGTTCACACCACAGAGGTAGTGTGTCGTGTTGTAAGTTCACACCACAGAGGTAGTGTGTCGTGCTGTAAGTTCACACCACAGAGGTAGTGTGTCGTGTTGTAAGTTCACACCACAGAGGTAGTGTGTCGTGTTGTAAGTTCACACCACAGAGGTAGTGTGTCGTGCTGTAAGTTCACACCACAGAGGTAGTGTGTCGTGTTGCAAGTTCACACCACAGAGGTAGTTTGTCGTGTTGCAAGTTCACACCACAGAGGTAGTGTGTCGTGTTGTAAGTTCACACCACAGAGGTAGTTTGTCGTGTTGTAAGTTCACACCACAGAGGTAGTGTGTCGTGTTGCAAGTTCACACCACAGAGGTAGTTTGTCGTGTTGTAAGTTCACACCACAGAGGTAGTGTGTCGTGTTGTAAGTTCACACCACAGAGGTAGTATGTCGTGTTGTAAGTTCACACCACAGAGGTAGTTTGTCGTGTTGCAAGTTCACACCACAGAGGTAGTGTGTCGTGTTGTAAGTTCACACCACAGAGGTAGTTTGTCGTGTTGTAAGTTCACACCACAGAGGTAGTTTGTCGTGTTGTAAGTTCACACCACAGAGGTAGTTTGTCGTGTTGTAAGTTCACACCACAGAGGTAGTTTGTCGTGTTGTAAGTTCACACCACAGAGGTAGTTTGTCGTGTTGTAAGTTCACACCACAGAGGTAGTTTGTCGTGTGGTAAGTTCACACCAAAGAGGTAGTTTGTCGTGTTGTAAGTTTACACCACAGAGGTAGTTTGTCGTGTTGTAAGTTCACACAACAGAGGTAGTTTGTCGTGTTGTAAGTTCACACCAAAGAGGTAGTTTGTCGTGTTGTAAGTTCACACCAAAGAGGTAGTTTGTCGTGTTGTAAGTTCACAAAACAGAGGTAGTTTGTCGTGTTGTAAGTTCACACAACAGAGGTAGTTTGTCGTGTTGTAAGTTCACACCACAGAGGTAGTGTGTCGTGTTGTAAGTTCACACCACAGAGGTAGTGTGTCGTGTTGTAAGTTCACACAACAGAGGTAGTTTGTCGTGTTGCAAGTTCACACAACAGAGGTAGTTTGTCGTGTTGTAAGTTCACAAAACAGAGGTAGTTTGTCGTGTTGTAAGTTCACACCACAGAGGTAGTGTGTCGTGTTGTAAGTTCACACAACAGAGGTAGTTTGTCGTGTTGCAAGTTCACACCACAGAGGTAGTGTGTCGTGTTGCAAGTTCACACAACAGAGGTAGTTTGTCGTGTTGCAAGTTCACACAACAGAGGTAGTTTGTCGTGTTGTAAGTTCACACCACAGAGGTAGTTTGTCGTGTTGTAAGTTCACAAAACAGAGGTAGTTTGTCGTGTTGTAAGTTCACAAAACAGAGGTAGTTTGTCGCGTTGCAAGTTCACACAACAGAGGTAGTTTGTCGTGTTGTACGTTCACACCACATAGGAAATGTACAAGTGCGACCGAGTGTCATTTTTTTGATTATGACTTATCTTGAAGCACGAAACCTCCCGCACCCTGATGACTCAGACAACGTGTGATTTTGTCATTTCCTTTGACACCCGTAGCGCGGAGCACCACCGACCAATCAAAATAATAGACTCGCTTGTTATATCTCAGTGCAATTGGAGTTAGTGCAGCGGTACTTGCAGAATATAAGCCTGTTGCGTTAAGATTATAGAGAGTAATGGTTGTGACGGATGATGTAATGGTTGTGGCGGATGATATAATGGCTGTGACGGATGATATCTCTGGAAATACCTTGATATCTGTTTAAATAGCAAGTGCTGTACATTGTGTTCATCATTATGACAAACGCCTAGTTTCTTATTATTAACTGTACATTAAGTAACGAATACACTGTCTCCATAAACTATTTACTTAATACATCGAGCAAACACAGTCTCTCACTCTCTACTAACAAACACTACTATTAACTATCTACCATATAGGCCTATAACAAACACATCCCCCTACTATCACTACCCACAAACAAATACACATCTTCCTACTATCCTCTATACACAAACAAACACTCAGTTACCTAGACTATCATCCAACCCCTATACACCCATTCTCCTGCGAGGTGGACAGTGCTGTGGTCTCCATGCATCTTCTCCTCTATCTCCGTACGTCTTTCTCCTTCTCCATATATTATCTCCATCATCTTCTCCCACTGCTTCATGTTAACAACTTTCTCGTTCATACATAGTTTATCTGTTCTTTCATTTTTGTTTCTGCTTCTCTTTTGGATTTTTATGCGTTTAACGTCGCTCATGAAAGAATTCCTTCCTGAATCCGTTTTTACCGAATCCGAGCTATTCGAATCTGTTTTTTTTTATAAATCTATGTTTATCGATCCATGCTTTCCAAATCCATGTCTTGTAAATCCAATCTTTCCGAATCTATGTTTTCCCGATTTAGTCTCTCCGAATCCATATTTTCTGAATCCAGTCTTTATGAAGTCATGCATTGAGAAGTCGTGCACTCCTAATCCATGTTTCTCAATCTATAATTAAACTTGTCACGGCCATCTGTCTTTATTTTATAATTTACTCCTTCCTTTATTCTCATTTCATTACGACACATCAAAACAAAATAATGTATGGACAAATTCTTGGCTAAACCTTGGCTTCCTCATTTACAATTATATTACATAATTATGGTTTACTTCATTATAATAGTAAAGGGTTCATCCCATCCTTTGACACACACACACACACACACACACACACACACACACAGTTCGCTCTCTGGTACCTTGCATCGAACTCCAACTTTTATTCTTTAAACGTGTTCGAATTTGCCTCAACAATGTTTTCAATTTTGGGTGAACATTATGCGTTGGTCACTTATACTGAACCAGGTGGATTCCAGTTTATTATTATTATTAAACAAGTAACATGTAAAGATAAACCCTCGACAACTCAGTGAGTTATGTGGTGTATGAAGCCTGTGATATGTGTGGCACAGTGTTGAATGTTGATGAAACTTGTAATGTGTAAAGCTCCACTGTACTGTAGTATTATGAAGCCTCAAGACGAAGCCTCACCATGTCTGACTTCTAAGCCTCAAGAACAAGCCCCCCCAACACATCTCACTGAGAAGCCTCAAGAAAAACACCTTGTGAACTTCCTGACGAAGGAAGACCTCGACCTTCCCTCACAGTAAACACACATATAAGAATTTCTTCATGTTTATACGAGTCTCCGGCAGTATGGATCTTCACCTCCTCCTCCTCCTCCTCCCACCCCACTACCCCGTCTGCCATCATCCACGGTGTCCAGGGTTGAATAATAAACCTCTTACCACGCACCTGTACGCTATGAGCAGATACATATATTATCCGTGCAGATAAAAGGCAGTTTTATATGACGTTAAATGCCTTTGCTGACTGACTTTGATTATATATGAAATTTAATATTATGTTGCTGTTAATGTTAGGGTGATTCCCCCCCCCCCCTCTCTCCGTTCTCTCTCTCTCTCTCTCTCCATCTTTCTATCTTCTCTGACACACCTTAATCGTGTTCCTGCTTGCTGTGTGTAAGTGTTTTAATTTGTCTCTCTGTCTGTCTATTTTCATCTTTTGGTCACTGATTCTCTCTTCTTCCCTTCCTCTCTCTTCCTGTCTTTCTTTTTCTATGTCTGTATTGTGTCTATGTCGTCTGTGTTTTTATTTATCTTCCAGTTTTCTTTTCCTTCCTCCGTTCTCTCTCTCTCTCTCTCTCTCTCTCTCTCTCTCTCTCTCTCTCTCTCTCTCGCCATGCTAAGGAATAAGTAAGTGCTTCGTATGTATATGTATGTGTGTGTGCGCGTGTCTGTGTATTCATGAAGGCAAGTGGATGTGTTAATCTTACACGTAAATATAACGTGTGTACGTATGTATGTGTACAAGCCTATGTAGACGTATAAGTGTATGTATCAACGTGGTTATGTACACATCTGAACACTTACATAATGCTAACTGTGATGATGTATAATACAGACGCAACAAATACTGTATATCTTGTCTCTGTCATAGAACAGGTGGGTTGTAATCTTGTCTCATGACATTTGGAATATATAAACAAGAGACACCAAACTCAGTAACAAATGCATCTAGGACGGATGGATGGGGAGAAAATAATCTAAATGGTTTAGTGAGTTATTTACTAACATGGTTGACCAAGACTGTGTTTAGTATTGGGCCGAGCTCATGCCTGAAAGCGTCGTAAGATTGACACGGAGAAGATTTTTTTTGTTATTTCAAAGGATCAGCCAGTCAGTCATGAAAGGTATTCGTAGAGACTGATTAAACACAACCTGCTAAGACGCAGACATAAATTTTTTCTCCCCATAAATAAATCCATGGAGAGGTAGAACTACGAGAAGAACGGCAACTTTATGAACTTACAAAAAAGGTTAATATTCATAGGAATTTAAACGTCCTGTGTCGCAGTGCTATAGTGTGTGTGTGTGTGTGTGTGTATACGCCACTCCCGTCAACTGATTCTCAGGCCATCACATAATATTATAGAGCCCAGCCACAAAACCCAGCTTTCCATGGTCTTGAAAACACTATTGGGTAATACTTCCCATCCTAAATTAAGGAAACACTGTTCAGGTGATGTTATAATAGGTTGGGGGTTATGTAAATAGTTTCAGGTGCGAACATTAACGACTCACGTGATACATAACTGCTTCTGTAACGGCTATCATCACTAAAACTCCAACATGTGACTGTGAAGATACTAACTGATGCCGCATACAACTTTTTAAAAGCACCCTTACCTCACTGTCACTATTAAGTAATGATAAAAAAAACACCTTTGGGCTAAGTACTAAATCATTAATGTTCTACGTAAACATACGTGGCAGCACTTTTGACGTGTGACTGTATTCATAAGTGAAGCAGCAGTAACCTTATAGGTGATCGTAGAGAGTCGTCAGACCTCCTTATCCCAGACCATAATTGACGACCCAACAAAAGGTACACAGACACCTGACCAAAAAACACGAGAGAATAAGCATGAAGAAGGAAGGTCATATCTTAGCCCTCGAGTGTGTCTGACCAGTATTAATGTACACCTCACACACACATAATATTAATGTATACGTGCCCCCCCTCCCCCCCCACCAACACACACTACGGGCGCCTTGCGTGTCTCCTGTCATACCATATAAATGTGGCCTCTTTTGTTACGTCAGAAGACAGTGATTCTGCAGAAAAAAAGGTGTAAAAGATAATCTATTTGACGAATTGTTTTTGTCAGAAGATGATGCCAACAAAGGAGATGGTTAGTAATGAAATGATGGCGGTATGTTGTACAGTATAATCTCTCTCTCTCTCTCTCTCTCTCTCTCTCTCTCTCTCTCTCTCTCTCTCTCTCTCTTGAAACATATTCAAATTATCAATCAAAATAGCTTTATGGTCATCGTCTCTTATGGTAAATCGTTAAAAAAAATCTTTAACTATTCACAAATGAACTTTGCCGTTTTACCCAACAGTGTAATACACACAAAGGTACTTCGGCCATGTCTCATCTCTGCATTAACTAACCAAAACAAAAAAAAAGACCTATAAAGTCTAGCGAGATGGCTTATAAAATATTCTGACGAAATGCTTTTAAAATGTTAGGAAAATTGTGTGTTGTACATACACAGAGCCACAACGTAATGACCAGATCAATATTCATGAAGGTCTATCTCTCAAGCTCAGGGCGTCCATAATAAAGTAATCTGGAATCTCGCTAAGTTCCTTCACCTCTGCTCACTCTCCCCATGGCCTGCCTCTCTTCTCCTGCACGCCTCTCTTCTCTTGCACGCCTCTCCTCTCCTGCACGCCTCTCCTCTCCTGTACGCCTCTCCTCACTTGCACGCCTCTCCTGCACGCCTCTCTTCTCCTGCACGCCTCTCTTCTCCTGCACGCCTCTCCTCTCCTGCACGCCTCTCCTCTCCTGCACGCCTCTCCTCTCCTGCACGCCTTTCCTCTCCTGCACGCCTCTCCTCTCTTGCACGCCTCTCCTCTCCTGCAAGCCTCTCTTCTCCTGCACGCCTCTTTTCTCCTGCACGCCTCTCTTCTCCTGCACGCCTTTCCTCCCCTGCACGCCTCTCCTCTCCTGCACGCCTCTCCTCTCCTGCACGCCTCTCCTCTCTTGCACGCCTCTCCTCTCCTGCACGCCTGTCTCCTCTCCTGCACGCCTCTCCTCTCCTGCACGCCTCTCCTCTCCTGCACTCCTGTCTCCTCTCCTGCACGCCTCTCCTCTCCTGCACGCCTCTCCTCTCCAGCACGCCTCTCCTCTCTCGCACGCCTCTCCTCTCTCGCACGCCTCTCCTCTCCTGCACGCCTGTCTCCTCTCCTGCACACCTCTCCTCTCCTGCACGCCTCTCCTCTCCTGCACGCCTCTCCTCTCCTGCACGCCTGTCTCCTCTCCTGCACGCCTCTCCTCTCCTGCACGCCTCTCCTCTCCTGCACGCCTGTCTCCTCTCCTGCACGCCTCTCCGCTCCTGCACGCCTCTCCTCTCCTGCACGCCTCTCCTCTCCTGCACGCCTGTCTCCTCTCCTGCACGTCTCTTCTCTCCTGCACGCCTCTCCTCTCCTGCACGCCTCTCCTCTCTTGCACGCCTCTCCTCTCCTGCACGTCTGTCTCCTCTCCTGCACGCCTCTCCTCTCCTGCACGCCTCTCCTCTCCTGCACGCCTCTCCTCTCCTGCACGCCTGTCTCCTCTCCTGCACGCCTCTCCGCTCCTGCACGCCTCTCCTCTCCTGCACGCCTCTCCTCTCCTGCACGCCTGTCTCCTCTCCTGCACGTCTCTCCTCTCCTGCACGCATCTCCTCTCTTGCACGCCTCTCCTCTCCTGCACGCCTCTCCTCTCCTGCACGCCTCTCCTCTCCTGCACGCCTCTCCTCTCCTGCACTCCTCTCCTCTCCTGCAAGCCTCTCCTCTCCTGCACGCCTCTCCTCTCCTGCACGCCTCTCTTCTCCTGCACGCCTCTCCTCTCCTGCACGCCTCTCCTCTCCTGCACGCCTCTCCTCTCCTGCACGCCTCTCTTCTCCTGCACGCCTCTCCTCTCCTGCACGCCTCTCCTCTCCTGCACGCCTCTCCTCTCCTGCACGCCTCTCCTCTCCTGCACGCCTCTCCTCTCCTGCACTCCTCTCCTCTCCTGCACGCCTCTCCTCTCCTGCACGCCTGTCTCCTCTCCTGCACGTCTCTCCTCTCCTGCACGCATCTCCTCTCTTGCACGCCTCTCCTCTCCTGCACGCCTCTCCTCTCCTGCACGCCTCTCCTCTCCTGCACGCCTCTCCTCTCCTGCACTCCTCTCCTCTCCTGCACGCCTCTCCTCTCCTGCACGCCTCTCCTCTCCTGCACGCCTCTCTTCTCCTGCACGCCTCTCCTCTCCTGCACTCCTCTCCTCTCCTGCACGCCTCTCCTCTCCTGCACGCCTCTCCTCTCCTGCACGCCTCTCTTCTCCTGCACGCCTCTCCTCTCCTGCACGCCTCTCCTCTCCTGCACGCCTCTCCTCTCCTGCACGCCTCTCCTCTCCTGCACGCCTTCCCCCCCTGTACGCTCCCTTCCGACGAATCTCCTCCCTGTCCACCTTTTCCATGCATCTCTCCCCTTTTACGCTATACTTGCATGTCTTCCTTTTCTACGCGTATCCATACATGCCTTTACCTTTACCCCATTCCTCGCACACCTTCTCACCCTCCAATACGGCTCCGTCTGTAGGCTTCCCTCTACACGCCTTTTCCAACACACTTTCTCATGAACCCCTTTCCTTATACACTCCCTCTATATGCCTTCCTGGTCCATTTCACCCTGCGCGCCTAACTCTACACGCCTCCCTCCCCCTGCACGCCTCCCTCCCCATGCAGGCCTCCCTCCCCATGCACGCCTCCTTCCCACTGCACATATTCTTTCCTTGTACGCCTGCTTCCCTCTGCAACGCCTTCCTCCCCTTGCACGCCTCCCTCCCCCTGCACGTCTCCCTCCCTCCCTGCACGCCTCTCTGTTCCATTTTTCACCCCTGTGTGCCTCCCTCTTTCTCCCAACCCCGAGACCAAATTATGAATAAGGTCTTTTAGAATCCGACAAGACTACAATGCTAACTTATGATCCAACCCCCTGTAAAGTAAGGCGCAGTTTAGTCATACATCCCCATACTCTCTCTCTCTCTCTCTCTCTCTCTCTCTCTCTCTCTCTCTCTCTGTCAGTTTTACCTGTCTTTATCCTCGACTAGGGGTCATGGGTGAAGACTTCTTCCTCACATCAATGCTCAACCAACTCAACCACGTCAAATCTTTCTTCAAGTACATCCCCCTCTCCACCAAACAACAACCCAGACTCATCGACGTCAACTTAGTGTTTCATCAAGTCCAACCGAGCGCCTCAGATCCATCCTCTCTCAACCAACCAACCAACCAACCAAATACGAACTAAGTCCTAAAGGGAGGTTTACCCCCTGGCCCTCCCTCACTCCCTCCCTCGATGTATCCTTTATTAAATAACTCGTTAAAAGACCAGACCACAAGTCTTACAAAATAGGGGCAGGTAAAAGTAAAGGATAGGGAGAAGGGAAGGTTAATACAGAATAAGAAGTAGAAGAGATAATGACTAAAAGGATGATAGGGATATAATAAAGATGATTAGAAAAAACAGACTGGGAAAAAAGTAAATAAGAGGAAGAAAGGAAGAGACAAGACACAATTGGGATAAAGAAAGAGTAATAATGAAACATACAGAAAGGAAGGAGGTGAGAAATAATAGGATAAAGGGGTGAGGATAAGATAGAATAGGGTGGATGGAGAATACAAAAAAAAACAAGATGGAAATACGATAATAAGAATAAGGTTGATAAAAGAAAAGAAAGAATAGGGGGAATAGGAAAGAGAGGGATAAAGAGTAGGATAAATGAGGAAAAAGAAGAAACAAGATGAATAAAGGAAGATGAGAAAGAACAGGATGGAGGGAGAAGGATAACGTAAAGCAGAGGAGTGGAGGAGACACAGAATAGAAGGAAAAAAAGGTACAAAGATTAGAAGAGGAGCAGGAAGAGAAGGCAGAGGAGGAAGAGGAGAAAGAATAAGAAGGAAGAAGGAGGGATAGGGTAAGGAAAAGAGGTGAAGGAGGAAGAGAATGAAGAAGACCCGACGCAGGACGAATTGTTTTGGAAAGAGTCAGTAAGTGTGAACAGGTTTACGACCTTGGGCTGTGGGATCGCACAAAGGTCTGAAGGATATAAATGAATGTGGCCATGTTTTAGAGTCACCCCACCCCCATCCCTCCCTCCCTCCCTCCCTCAACCCCTCCCTCCTTTCCTTACCCCATCCAATCCTTCCTCCTCCTCCTCCTCCTCCTCCTCCTCCCCTCCCTCCCTTCCTCACCCCATCCAATCCTTCCTCCTCCTCCCCTCCCCCCCCTTCCTTACCCCATCCAATCCCTCCTCCTCCTCCTCCTCCTCCTCCCTCCCTTCCTCACCTCATTCAATCCCTCCTCTTCCTCCCCTCCCTCCCTTCCTCAACCCTTCCTTCCCTCACCCCATCCAATCCCTCCTCATCCTCCTCCCCCCCCCCCGCCTTTCCACAACACATTCAACCCCCCTCCTCTTTCTTCCCTCCATTACCCCCTACTAACACTCTTTCTCTCCCCCCCCCCAATCCCCTCCCCTCCTTCCGCTGCCTCTAACACCCTTCTCCCTCCCCTATCCCCATCTCTCCCCCATTTCCTCTCTCTCCTCCCATCCCCCTGCACCTTACCATACTGTAAAATTCCCTTCCTCCTCTAATCTTGCTTCGCCTCCCAGAACTGTAAACATGAGGAAAGAGCGCGGGCTGCCCTCCCTATCTGAGATGATAGCTCTACTTAATACCATGTTTTGTGTCAAAGTTTTGAAGAACAATGGTCCCCAAACTACAGCTCAAACTGAGTAAAGTCAATAAACAGTGCGGTATCATGTATCACACTCGACAGTCACTCACTCTCTCACAGCAAAGAAAGAAATCTATCATAATTTTTTTTACCAACACCTGATACACTGTCACACTAGGGTGTGTCATAGGAGGGAAGATCAGCTAAAACTAATGGCCCATCACTTTTTTGGTAGAATTTAGTGTATATAAACAGAAAATAATTTCAGTTTCAATATTTTGCAACCTTTTGCTAGGTAAATTTTAGCGTGAAATTTATCGAAAATCTAACGTACAGCTGCATTAGTGCATTACAATTAAATAGTGAACATTGCTTTCTGCCTTCATTCTTTAACAACCCAACAAACAATATTTTTCTCTGTTTCAGATTCTGATGCATTTATAAGTTGATAATATTTGCGATGGCTGCTTGTGTCAGGACGAGGAACTTTGTCCAGCCATCTCAGTCACTATCTTGGGTCTGGGAGAGAGCTCCTGAAGTCGGAGTTGCCTACATTGAGAGATGCTTTGAGATACGGTGTTTTAATCAGGCAAATCAGTGAAAAGAACCAAAGAACTTACACAAACAAAGACATTGCCAGTGATATGACCAAAGCTGTCTTGGCACAGTACACTCTGGCTAACGCTCAGTTCAAGCCTCCAGTCATAACAAGTCAGAAGAAGATTAGTGAGAGACTGCTAGCCAGTTGGGAAAAGGCAAGAGATATCTCTCTTGGGAGAGGAAAACTTGCAGTTAAGGACAGCTTTGCCAAGCAACTGGACCAGTTATTTGACATAATTACTTGCAAGTGCCCAATTGTTCTCTGTCCTGAGTTTGGATGCGATCGTGACTGTAAATCCGAGGCCCACATCTCCTGTATTTGCAAGCGTGAACTGAAGATTCCTGTGATCGAACTGGCATTTGTCAAAGCACAGAGAGAGAAGACTGGCAGTATAGGGGCTCTCATGATTTCTAGCCAAGATATTCCGGAGTCCAAGAGACAGGAGGCTGCCACAGAGAGACAGAAGAGGAGAAGAGTTGCCGAGGAAAAGAGACTTGAGAAGGCCCAGGGTGAGGTAAAAAAGGCCGATGATTGGAGTCAAGCTGATTCAGAGTTTAATGACTTCCCCATGGCTGATCCGAGTGCTGACCAGGAGAATGGTGACTTTGTCCCTAACCCAGAAAATAATGATCCCAAACCTTCCAGGCATAACATTCGAAATAGGAAAGATATCCCGAGCATAGCTCTGGCCAGCATGCGACACCACACTGGTCTCAGAGAAACTGCAGAGATAGCAACAGCTGCCTGGATTGACGGTGGTTTGATAACACCTGATGATGTTCACCTGGTGATAGATCATAACAAAGTAAGGAGAGCTCAGGAGAAACTTGTCAGTAACCTAGAAGAGGAGTTTGATAAGGGGATAAGAGAAAATGGAATCAATTGTTTGTTCTTTGATGGGAGAAGGGATGACACTAAAGTGTTCATGAAAGGTGGAGATTCTGACAAGTTGTTCCCTGCCATGGTGAAGGAGGAACACTACTCCTGCTGCAGTGAACCAGGAGGGAAGTATTTGTGGCATTTCACTCCAGAGAAAGATTACATCAGGAAACCAGCTGAGATAGTGGCAGATAACATTGTGAACTGGCTCAGAGAGAGGAACGTAGACCAGACCCTGCAGGCCATTGGAGGGGACAGCACCAACACGAACACAGGGTGGCAAGGGGGGGTCATACAGTGGATAGAGCGGAAGATTGGGAGGAAGCTGGTCTGGATTGTTTGTGACCTCCACACCAACGAGTTGCCACTCAGACATCTGATCCAGGAGCTGGATGGCAAGACTCTTTCAAACAACAGATGGTCTGGTCCTCTTGGCAAGAAGGCTGGACTCTGCCACTGAGTTAGAAATAAATCCGAGCTTTGAAAAAATCACAGTTGGCCCTCCACTCGTTGAGCTTGCACATACTGTCATTGACGACCTGAGTACTGACCAGTACTATGGCTACATGATTTGCAGTGCCATCAAAACTGGGGTCATGCCTGATAGACTTGCTTACCTGCAGATAGGTCCAGTCTCACATTCTAGGTGGCTCACAACGGCTCTCAGGTTCTGCAGAATTTGGGTCGCTCATCATAAACTGAAAGGGAACCAGCTTCACAACCTGAGACTTATTGTCCAATTCATCGTGAGTGTCTACTTGCCAAATTGGTTCAACACCAAGGTCAAGTCATCGTTCTCCGAAGGTCCGAGGCATGTTCTCTTCCAGCTTGAGCTCCTGAGGAGTCAGCCAAGGAAGGTTGTTCAGATTGTGGAGCAGACTGTGAGGAGATCTTCCTGGTATGCTCATCCCGAGGCAGTTCTGCAGACAATGCTCTGCAGTAAGGATGAGGAGGAGAGAAGAGTGGCAGTCAAAAAGATCTTGGATATGAGACTTATGAGAGGATCTGGGCATGACGAATCAGTTGGTGACGATTCCTTCAGGGTCAGGAAGACTCCTGAAGTCAATCTAGGTGCCAAGACCCTCACTGATCTCATAGATCTGGACAACATCCAGGCTGGCAGTGAGCCCCCTCTTACCTGCAGCCTCACCAATGTTCAAATCAGAGCTTTCCTGGACAACCCCATGCATGTCCCTGCTTGGCCCTCGCACACCCAGAGTACAGAGCGTTGTGTACAGCAAGTGAGCGAGGCCAGCAGCCACGTGTACAGCCAGGAGAGGAGGGAAGGCTACATCCGAGCTCAGGTGGTCAGCAGGGAGGTGATGAGTAGAAACAGAAGCAAGAAAGACATGTTCTCTATGGTGTGCAGCAACACCGGGTCGTAGTAGTAAAACCGGTTTTTGTATTTGATGATTTTGTTTTCTAAAGGAATATTAAATTTAATAAATGTGTCAAGATCATTCGTTTCACTATTCTGGATCATTTTCATCCTAATAAATTAACCTGATACATTTACTTTACTTTAAATAAGCTATTTAGTGGTGTTGGTAAAAGGGTGAGAATACTGAATTTTCATAAGATTTCAAGTTAAAATTTACCTAGCAAAAAATGAAAACTTTTCAAATCTGAAGATATCACATGATTCTGCACATAGAACTACATCATTAATACCATGGGCCGATTTTTCAAACTCAAAAAAAAAAAATTCGCCTCCGTATGACACAACCTACTGTCACACACTATGGGGGGGCCTCTGGCTCTTCAAAAACACAATCCCTGGTTACTGCACAGAAGAAAGTTGTACGGACAATGACCTACTTGAAAAAAAAAAACACATCACACAAACGAAAAATTTGCTAAATTGAAAATTTTAAAATTCGAAGATATTAACACCTACTGCTGTGCCCTTTTTGTTTACAAATCTATCAATTACTTGCTTCACCATAATTATTTCCAGTTCCGGAATAATCAGAGATACAACTTAAGGCACCCAGAGCTACTAAGACCACCTCCCCCCCCCCCCCCCCCATGGGCTCCTCTCAATCCCAGACCTCCATAAAATATCATGGTGTGAAGGTGTGGAATAACTTACCCCCACCCATCCGAGCAAAGACTACGCTCCCTTCCTTTAAATCATCTCTTAAAAAATATCTATTGTCCATGTATTAATATTTCTTGTAACACTTACTATATTTACAGTACCTGCTTTTATTGTACCATCAAAACCGTTTTATCGGAAATTATCATGTAAATAGATAAGAAATTACCATTGCAATAAACATATTTGCCTACTAGACATAATCCTGACAGCTCTGTCCTCTTGTTCAACCTTAATACTGTACAACCCATGTTGTACTGCTCTCCCACTATACATATGTTCTTAAATTCCACTGTAATTTATGCATATACATATAATATAAATAAAAAAATTAACTAAAAATATAATAAAAAATTAACTAAAAAAATAATAAAAAAAATAAAAAAAATATATATTGAAGTGATAACCGTGGTAACATTATGAGATGTTCTTGTTACCACCATGCTATTGTACTATTCCAGATGTTACTAAGTGTTACATAATACTTCCTTGGGATGAATGTATAGTATATATCAGGTGCCTAAAAGAGAGCTCAGGTTCTCAACTGGCTCAGCCATGTTAATATTGTTATTAATATCCGCTCTGCGTCTGTATCTGTGTTCCACAAAAGACTCTCTTTGGGGCGTGGCTTCATAAAAGTGTTGCAGATCTCTTGAAACTGAATTTTCCCAATCACCCCAGACGAACCCATTAATGCCATTCCTCCTTGGCTGGATATATCAGTTCCTATTAATTACACTCCTCTTGGTAGTAAGCAAATGTTAAACACCGATGGGATGAGATGTGTCACACTAGAAACTATTAACAGACACATAGAGAGTATTAAATCAAGTGAATGTTATGCTTTTACTGATGGTTCTGTGCAGACAAACACAGGTAGAACAGGCTGTGCAATTGTAAAAATAAAGAAAAAGAGATGATAGTGTCAAACAAGCAAAGGCAGAACAGCTGGGCCAGCACAACATAAACTGAACTAACTGGAATCTACTTAGCTACAATCTATCTTAAAGAAAATGGAGGTGGGGTGATATTCTGTGACTCTCAAAGTGCTTTGAAATCAATGAACAGCCCGTCAGGTTCTATGTCTAAAGTTGTATGTGATATTAAAAGAAATGTGATAACTGCCAATGACTCTCGTATCGAATTTGTGTGGATTCCGTCCCATATTGGAATTAGGTAACATGACCGTGCTGATAGACTGGCCAATGAGGCATGAAAGAAAGAAAATGTTTACCGTGACCTTGGCCTGTCCAATGCTGTACTTAAAAACATTAAAGTCAGAATCATAAACTCTGATCTAGAAGAACTGAGAAATGCAGAGAGACCTGGCAGTTGTAGCAATAGTACATATGACAAATTTTGTGACGAGAGGTACCGGTATGGCCAGCATAAGGACAGAACCAGACAATGTGATGTAGTCGTGGCCAGAATTAGGCTAGGATACAGACACATCTGGCAAGTTAGTACCGCTGTACCCATACCGGAACACTCAGCATGTAAACTTTGTGATAAACCTTTAAAGCATACACTTGAACACCATATTATTGGATGTGACACTGTCAAAGACTTCAGGCCACCTGGCTTATTATATCATGAACTTTGTAATTACTACATTGAATCGGGGGTGCTTGAGGACATTCTTGCTGTTTATCCCAAATTTGGCTAGCCCACACTGATTAGTCTTCAATTAGAATATGACGTCCAATGTATATGAACCACTGTCCTGCATGGCAGTGAACAGTGACATCATCCACATGACTCTGACCTATATATACTGCTAATGAATTTGATGCATTTCTTTGTGTACGAACCTCTGTCCTGCGTGGCAGTGAACAGTGACATCACCCTCAGTCTCAAGACCTGACTGAATTACTCAGAATAGGCAAACTATACTCCAAGCTTTGTCAATAAATTTGTTAAACCAAAAAAAAAAGAAGCCGCCCACTCGCTTCCCGCCATAATGGGGATCAAAACAAGAGAATAGAGGGAGGGAGGGAGAGAAAGGGGGGACATAAATAGGTGAGGAAGAGGTTGGGAGGGAGGGAAAGAGGGGATGGGATGGGTGAAGGGAGGAGGTTAGGAAGGAGGGAGAGAATAGGAGGAGAGGGAAGGAGAAAGAAAGAAGAAAGGATGAGAGTGAAGGAGAAAGGAGGAGAAGAAGGAAATGAGAAAGGGGGAGAGTGAAGGATAAGAGAAGAAGAACGGATGAGAGAGAAGGAGAAATGAGGAGAGGGAAGGAGAGGACAAGAAGAACGGAAGAGAGGGGATGTGATGGAAGGGCGAGAGGGGATAAGAGGAAAGAGTGAGAATACCAACAGAAGAAGAGAGGATTGGAAGACATGATACAAATATAGTTATTCATGTAATACATTGTAGTGGCCGTAGGATGGTGCAGGATGGCGAGAGATAGTAACAGAAGGTCGTAGGATGGTGAAGGATGGCGAGAGATAGTAACAGAGGGCCGTAGGATGGTGCAGGATGGCGAGAGATAGTAACAGAAGGTCGTAGGATGGTGCAGGATGGCGAGAGATAGTAACAGAGGGCCGTAAAATGGTGAAGGATGGTGAGAGATAGTAACAGAGGACCGTAGGATGGTGAAGGATGGTGAGAAAGAGTAACAGAGGGCTGTAGGATGGTGAAGGATGGTGAGAGATAGTAACAGAGGGCCGTAGGATGGTGAAGGATAGCGAAAGATAGTAACAGAGGGCCGTAGGATGGTGAAGGATAGCGAAAGATAGTAACAGAGGGCCGTAGGATGGTGAAGGATGGCGAGAGATAGTAACAGAGGGTCGTAGGATGGTGAAGGATGGTGAGAAAGAGTAACAGAGGGCTGTAGGATGGTGAAAAATGGCGAGAGATAGTAACAGAGGACCGTAGGATGGTGAAGGATGGTGAGAGATAGTAACAGAGGACCGTAGGATGGTGAAGGATGGTGAGAAAGAGTAACAGAGGGCTGTAGGATGGTGAAAAATGGTGAGAGATAGTAACAGAGGGCCGTAGGATGATGAAGGGTGGCGAGAGATAGTAACAGAGGGCCGAAGGATGGTGAAGGATGGTAAGAGATGACACCATAGAGCCGGAGGATGGTGAAGGATGACGAGGGATGACAGTAGAAAGCAGTAGGATGGTGAAGGATGGTGAGAGATCACACTAGAGAGCCGGAGGATGATGAAGGATGCAGCAACACGAGCAGAGTGGGACACAGGTGGGTGTGGTCTGACTGCCAAACAGGATGACACTAATTGATATATTTCTCCTTCATATTAACGTCTAATTGTTCTTCCGCCTCGTTATCTTCTCTCTCTTGCTCCCTTTCTTCTTATCCTTTCCATTCTTCATCTTCGTCTTTCTTCTCCCTTCTTCTCCTTCATCATCTTCCTCTCTTGCTCTTCTTGTTTGGCGTTTTGGTGCTAGCTTCGTTAATGTCTTTTCTTGTCTGTTCTCGTCATCGTTTGTGAAGTATATTTCCATTTTATGTTGTTGCGTCACATTTTTTCTGTGCTGCTCTCCCTCTCTCTCTCTCTCTGTCTGTCTGTCTGTCTGTCTGTCTCTCTCTCTGTCTGTCTCTGTCTCCCTCTCTCTGTCTGTCTCTGTCTCCCTCTCTCTCTCTCTTTCTCTCTCTCTCTCTCTCTCTCATTTTATAGACTGACTAAGTAACAAAAATGAAACACAGAAAAGACAAGAACGGTGCAGAAAAGAGGCAAACAAATTTATTAACAAGATATATATAAAATGTTCCTCCTTCTCTTCCTCTTCGTCTTCCTTCTTTTTCCTTCGTCTCCTCCTCCTTATATTTTTTCCCCTTTCTTCTCCTTATTTTCTTCGTCCCCTTCCCCCGTCTCCTCTAACTCGTCTTTCATATTTTCTGTTTTGTCTCTTCCTCATTTACTTCTTCCATCTCTTTCTCCTGATCCTCTTATCTTTCCATTCAAAATTTCCTTCTTCAATTGTTCTTCCTGGCACTCCTCTTCCTCTTCTTACATTCCTCTTCGTTTCCTCTGCTTATTCTTCTTCTCCTACCTTTTCTTCCTCCTCCTCCTTCTCCTCTCGTGGTTGGCTCCCCTCCTCGTTTTCTTACTCTCCTCCTCCTATTCCCCCCCCCCCTTTCCTACTTCCTTCAATATTTCCATCACCTCTTCCCTCGTGCTGATGGTGAGTGGGGTGGTGAAGGGGAGGTCTCATGTGTATATCTCACCATTATCACTATCACCAGGGTGTCATCATATAACTCCGGGTCGGGGGGATGCTTCCTTGTACAACACCGGCGTAGTAATTTATATCATACCCCCCCCCCCACCCCCTCTACCCCTCCCTCCTCTCCCCGGGATCTCTACCAGACTAAATGTTGAATTCTCAGATGGTCTCAGGTTGAAATTTTGCCTCAGTAGCTGTTGGTGTGACAATGCAGATATCCTCTCTACACATCCCTCCACATCCCTCCCATACACATATCATCTCCTCCAAACCTCCCTCCCCACCACATATCTCTTCTTTCCATGTATCCCATCCCTCCACACATCCCTCTCCTCCTCATATCCCTGTCATCCACACATCCCTCTCCTCCTCATATCCCTCACCCACACATCCCTCCCCTCCACACATCTCTCCCCCTCCACACATCCCTCCCCTTCATACATCCCTTCCCTCCACACATCTCTCCCCTCAACAAATCCCTCCTCCACACATCCCTTCCCTCCACACATCCCTCTCCCACACACCCCTTCCCTCCACACATCCCTTCCCTCAACACACCCCTTCCCTCCACACACCCCTCCCCGCCACACATCCCTTCCCTCCACACATCCCTTCCCTCCACACATCCCTCTCCCCACACATCCCTTCCCTCCACACACCCCTTCCCTCCACACATCCCTTCCCTCCACACACCCCTTCCCTCCACACACCCCTCCCCGCCACACATCCCTTCCCTCCACACATCCCTTCCCTCCACACATCCCTCTCCCCACACATAACCCTTCCCTCCACACACCCCTTCCCTCCACACAACCCTTCCCCCCACACATCCCTTCCCTCCACACACCCCTTCCCTCCACACAACCCTTCCCTCCACACATCCCTTCCTTCCACACATCCCTTCCCTCCACACACCCCTTCCCTCCACACAACCCTTCCCCCCACACATCCCTTCCCTCCACACACCCCTTCCCTCCACACAACCCTCCCCTCCACACACCCCTTCCCTCCACACATCCCTTCCCTCCACACAACCCTTCCCTCCACACAACCCTTCCCTCCACACACCCCTTCCCTCCACACATCCCTTCCCTCCACACATCCCTTCCCTCCACACACCCCTTCCCTCCACACACCCCTCCCCTCCACACACCCCTTCCCTCCACACATCCCTTCCCTCCACACAACCCTTCTCTCCCCACAAATCCCTTCCCTCCACACATCCCTTCCCTCCACACACCCCTTCCCTCCACACAACCCTTCCCTCCACACACCCCTTCCCTCCACACAACCCTTCCCTCCCCACAAATCCCTTCCCTCCACACATCCCTTCCCTCCACACACCCCTTCCCTCCACACATCCCTTCCCTCCACACACCCCTTCCCTCCACACATCCCTCTCCCCACACATCCCTCTCCCCACACACCCCTTCCCTCCACACACCCCTTCCCTCCACACACCCCTTCCCCCCACACACCCCTTCCCTCCACACACCCCTTTCCCCCACACACCCCTTCCCCCCGCACACCCCTTCCCTCCACACACCCCTTCCCCCCACACACCCCTTCCCTCCACACATCCCTCTCCCCACACAACCCTTCCCTCCACACACCCCTTTCCTCCACACACCCCTTCCCCCCACACACCCCTTCCCTCCACACAACCCTTCCCTCCACACACCCCTTCCCTCCACACATCCCTTCCCTCCACACACCCCTTCCCTCCACACACCCCTTCCCTCCACACATCCCTCCCCGTCACACACCCCTTCCCTCCACACAACCCTTCCCTCCACACACCCCTTCCCTCCACACATCCCTTCCCTCCACACACCCCTTCCCTCCACACACCCCTTCCCTCCACACATCCCTCCCCGTCACACATCCCGTCCCTCCACACAACCCTTCCCTCCACACACCCCTTCCCTCCACACACCCCTTCCCTCCACACACCCCTTCCCTCCACACAACCCTTCCCTCCACACACCCCTTCCCTCCACACATCCCTTCCCTCCACACACCCCTTCCCTCCACACACCCCTTCCCTCCACACATCCCTCCCCGTCACACATCCCGTCCCTCCACACAACCCTTCCCTCCACACACCCCTTCCCTCCACACACCCCTTCCCTCCACACACCCCTTCCCTCCACACACCCCTTCCCTCCACACACCCCTTCCCTCCACACACCCCTTCCCTCCACACACCCCTTCCCTCCACACACCCCTTCCCTCCACACACCCCTCCACGTATTCTTCACCCTGTAACATGTATTACTCGATAAGAACAACAATAAACATGGTAAAATAAAACATACACCATACAGGTGAAGACCAAAGGCTTAGCACTGACTCACCACCTGAGTACATGGACGCGTCTCCCTAGTGTTAATCATTGTTCGGGTTGTGAGAGATCATGGAGACAATGTCGAATGGACAGAAGAGACATTTAGAATTGTAGGTCAGTTCACGTAAAACTGTATTCCTCATCCAAAGATGGAGTGATAATGGCTAGGATATTTATATATCGTAATTGCACCTATATGGTGTAGGGTAGTAAGAAGTTATTGCCGCAACGCCTTTAGAAGATACAGTTGTCTTATGTGTGCTGATTATACACACATTTATATACTCCATAAAAAACGTGAACCTGAGTTTAAATAAATATATAATATAATTTCATAACCTCATATTTAATCTCTCTAAATAAGACTTTAAAGCCTAAAACGGCGTTGAAAATATATTTAAGGACACTGGAGAGATAAATTAATGACCCGCCCTTGGAGAGACACTGAGTGACTTGCTGTACGGACCTACGGACTTGTATACAAACCATTACAAACGAAGGAATAAACTTCTATCATAAGTCAAATACAAAACTAAGGTAGAGAATATAAAGGAGTCATTTCATTTACTACTGAGAATGAGGTGAGGGGATTGAGGGTGAGGGAGAGGTGAAGGAAGGGTGCGGGTGAGGGAGGGGTGAAGGAAATGGGGGTGAGAGAAGGGTGAGGAGAGTGAGGGGGAGAGAGCAAGGGAAAAGGAAGGAGGATTGAGGGAGGTAGTTACGAGGTAAGGGAGGGAGGAGAGATTGAGGGTTAGAAGGTAAATTTAGGGTAAGAGAGGGGGAAGAGGAGTGAGGGTGAAGGAGGGTGAGGGGATTGAGGGTGCGAGTGCAAGGGTGAGGGGGGGGGGGGTGAAATAGGGGAGAGAGTGATATTTATGGGGTAAATTAAGGGTAAGGGAAGGGGAGGGATGAGAATGAATGAGGGTGAGGCTTAAGAGGTAAGGTGCGGGTAAGGGAGAGGGAGGAAGGATGAAGGTAAGGAGGTAAGTTGAGGGTAAGAGAGGAGTGAAGGAAGGGTGAGGGTGAAGGAAGGTGAGGGCGAATTGTGGGGGTAAGGGAGGGTTAAGAGTGGCAGTAATAAGTTCACCAGACGAGGAAGCTCATTAGCACCAGTCCAATGTGTGGGAGGTGTTGAAGATGAGGGATGAGATAGGTTACATCACTAACCAATACTACCACCATCGACGCCACTACCACCACTGCTACCACCATCGATGCCACTAACCAATACTACCACCATAGACTCCGGTACCACCACTGCTACCACCATCGACGTCACTATCGCCACCATCGAAGTCACTATCACTACAACCACCACCACCATCGACGTCACTAACACCACCACCACTACTATCACCATCGACGTCACTACCACCACCACCGCCACCATCGACGCCACTATCACTACCACTACTACCACCAATGACGTCACTACCATCACCACCATCGACGCCAATATCACAACTACGACTACCACCATCGATGTCACTACCACCACCACCATCGACTCTACTACCACCACACACATACACAGCAAAGAAAATGTTTCACACAATTTTCAACGTAACGCCCATGTTTCAAGGAACATGCAACGACGATTTTCTTTCAACCCAATGACGAGTTTTTTCAACGCAATGGCGATTTTTCTACTCAAATACTTTTTTTTTCAATGCGACATAACAACAATTTGTCTCACCGCAAATCAACGACGAAATGTCCCAGCACAACAAAGCAACGACCGTGAACCACCGCGGATGATTCGACCATCGAACAGAATGTCCTCCAGTCAGGCCATCACCAGGTCATAGTAATACTGCAACTATTTCAATCCCTTTATTTTTACACCAACCCATAAATCCAACAGGAAAATGGCCCCTTTGTTTTTCAACTACAAACAGCTTATATTCCCGTACAGAAAAACCTTCAGATTTATCTAATTTCACTCATTGTACAGTTGTTAGAGGAAGGATATTAATAATGAAAAAAGTGAGGAAGGGAAGACCAAGAAGGGAGAGGGAGGGAACCTAAAACAAGTTGGAGAGGAAGTAGAAGTAAAGAGGTAGAAAAGCGGAAAGATAAAGAAACGTTTAGAGAAAAGAAGGAAAAGGGAAACAAGTGATAAGGGGTTAGCGCAGGGTAGAGGAAGCAGGTGAGGAAACATTGAAGATGGGAGGTAGAGAAGGAGCTTACGACACAAAGAGAGAGAGAGAGAGAGAGAGAGAGAGAGAGAGAGAGAGACATATAGAATTCGGTACATTATAGCTACATATACCGGCAAAGAGATAGACATAGGTAATAAAGTCACACAGACCGACAACCACCCCAAGAAACAAACAGATGGGGGACATAGTACACAGGTAAAGCCACTCTCTACAGCCTCCGCCTTCCTCATTTATCACAGGCATACTTTATCGAGTTTCTGCTATATGTAAATAATTCTGTTGTGCCGGGCAATACCTCTAAGGACCAAAAGCCTGAGTGACTGTGGCCTGGTGGAGACGCCAGTGAGTATTGAAAAGAAGTTAAGTGGCATTTTGTTCGTTGAACATTGAAGAAAGTCTAAGTGGCACTCCGATAAGTGTACACCGACAAAGAAGCCAAGTGGTGCTCTAATCCTTGGACACTGAGGATAAACTGAGTGGCAGTTCGATCAGTAAACACAGCAGCAGCAGCACCTTCAACATCATCATCATCATCATCAGCAGCAGCAGCAGCAGCAGCACCTTCAGAATCATCATCATCATCATCATCAGGAGCAGCAGCAGCACCAGCAGTAGTAGTAGTAGTAGTAGTAGTAGTAGTAGTAGTAGTAGTAGTCGTAACAGCAGCAGCAGAGGCAGTAGTAGTACTCGAAGCAGCAGCAGCACCTTCAACACTTGCCCTTCACTCGCTTCAAGACACCAACAGCTCCGCCTTCGCCCCAGCACCGTGCATCATTTATGCTCTTCACGTCGTCTCTATTTCGCTGTTCATATCCCAATTTCCTCCGTGTACGTCGGCAAGATGGCTAATACCTTACAGCCCAGTGCCTCACTTATAGCTAATTCAAAGACGTTTTCTGCATCTTAAATAAAATTTAATATATACTCGTGTATATATATATATAAATATATATATATATATATATATATATATATATATATATATATATATATATATATATATATATATATATATTTATATAGGGATGGGAATTTGTTTTTATTGCGACAAATTAATGGAAATTAGTTGTTGTAAGGTAAATTTTGTTCTGTTTCAGTTAAAACGTCGTTTACTATCAAAACATAGCCATCGACTACTTATATTAGGTTAGGTTAGGTAATGTTAGGTACGGTTAGAATTGATGCTCTTTATATATAGTTTGTGTTACGATGATCTTCACTTACCATCGTCTCTATATACAGACCAGCTGGGACAAAAAAAAAACAGTATTTATGGACATATTGCAATTATACCCCCAAATCCCCTGAAAACCACAACCAGACGACCTTAGAACCACACAACCAGGACACTCCAGGAGCGACAGATAGTAGAACCAGCACCAGCAGACGCAGAAGCAGCACTGGAAGGAGGAAGGAGAGCGGAGGGAGGGAGGGAGGGAGCAGATAAAAGAAGACACACGGGCGCACGACCTCAAACCCGTGTTAAAGACATAGAGTGACGTGAACGTTGACTTATCTAAGTATTAATGGTTCGCCAGACCTGTAGTGAGGGAGGGAGGGAGAGAAGGGGGAAGGGAAGAGAGGGAAATCGTTATGGGAGGAAGGAAAGAGAAGGAAGCCGCTATGACAGGAAGTGAAGGAGGGGGCGGGAGAAGAGAGAAGGGTAGAGAAGAAGAGGAGGGGGAAAGGAGAGGACGAAGGAGAAGGGAAAGGAGAGGAGAAATGGTGAAAAGAAGGAGAGGAGAAATGGTGAAAAGAAGGAGAGCATGAAAAGAGGAAGGAGGGGGGAGGAAGCCGCTGTGGGAGAAAGGGAGAGGGAAGAAGGAAGGCAATTATAGAAAAGGAATAGAAGGAAGTGAAAAGTAAAGGAGAAGACAGGAAAAGGTGAAGAATAAGGAAGGAGAGACGAAGAAGATAAAACAGACGAGATAACAACGAGTAAAAGAAGAAAACCGATAAGGAGAAAGTAAAGAAGATAGTGAGCAGGAATAAGAAAGAAGGACAGTTAATATGAAACGAGGAAAAAAGTAAGGAAAGCGGAAAGAAATGAGGGAAGGAGATGGTTGGAACTAGAAGATAAATCAGGAATTAAGGGAGAATAGAGGAGAGAAGTTGAAGAAAGAGAAATGAATATATCAAAACATGGATTCTTATCACCTACCAGACAGACAGACAGACAGATAACTACCACCTGACTGTCTTGGTGGTAATATTGGCAAAAAAAAAAGAATTATGTTTATTTGTTGACACTTAGTCCTTGGAAAACAGTACAGTGATGAGTGTGTGGCACCTGGAGCCAGTTATATTTATGTTAACCTACGTCTTAAATACATGTACATTTTGGTGGGGGGATGAGGGGGGGAGGGGGGAAGGGGGTAGGAGGAAGGGGGGAGAAGGAAGGGGGAATGGGGAAGAAGAAGGGGGGAGGGGGGAAGGGGAAGAGGAAGGGGGAAGAGGAAGGGGGAAGAGGAAGGGGGGAGGGGTGGGGTGTTTGGCCCTTACCCCCAATAAAATCTTTAAATAAGCCCATATAGAGAAAATAAACATAGACTTGTGAATAAACTTGGGCCAGAATTTAAAGTCTTTCAGATTTCAGATAAGACCGGTCGAGAAGTGAAGGAACGACGGTATTTGTTTGTGAGAGGGAAGAAACCAACAAAAAAAAAATGAAGAACAACACGAGTAAAAACAACTTGTCTTTCTCCGTATAAGGGAAGACAAGAGGGACTCAAAGGTCAGTGATGTAACTATTAAACCAACGTAACTATCACCACCACTACCACCTAACCATTACTACCACCCACCACCGCCTAACCATCATCACGACCACCGCCACTACCAAAACCACTACCACAACTACCACCACCACGGTTACCATCCCCTTTCCCTCCCCCCCCCCCCATGACCACCACCACTTTCCATTATCATCACAACGACCACCATCACCACCACTACCAACTCCTACCAGCACAACCACCACCAATTATAAACACCACCACGGTTATCATATCCCTAGAACCACTACCACCTACCACCTACCATCATCACTACCACGACCACCACCACTCCTACCACCATCACCATCACCACCTACCACAATCACCACAATTCCACCGGGAGCTTGGTCGGGATCGCTCACTACCTCGCAACAGAATCCATCATAATCATCACAACAATCAGCACCACCACCATCAGACCAGCATCACCACAGGCCTGCACCACCACTAACATCAATACAAACCACCACCAAGACCTTCACCAACCAGCACTACCAGCACCAGCATCACTACCAACACCTTCACTAGCACCGGCACCACCACCTTTACCACCAGCACCACCTCCACCACTACCATCAGCACCACCACCACAGCCATCACCACCACCACTATTGCCATCACCACCACCACTATTGCCATCAGCACCACCACCACAGCCATCACCACCACCACCACTACCATCAGCACCACCACCACTACAGTTCCTCTGGCAGGTTGGCCAGGGTCGCACAACGCCCACCACCACCACCACCTACCACACTGTTATGGCTCACTGAGGGGTATTATTAGCAACGATCGTAGCACAAATATACCTCAGACTTACGACTCCGCCGATCCAGCGATATTCTTGATAAGAATCGTTTTAACGATATACAGACACGTGGGCACCGATGACCAGCTTGATATCGCTGTGAGGAAATAGTTGTATGCGTTGATCATGATAATCTAAGACACACCAACTCGACGGCCAAGTTGCCAATCTTCCAGGAAAATATTCTAGTTTTATATTTGAACGTTTAAAGCTGTACAGGTACACGCCGCAGCTGTGTTTACCTGCTCTATGGCTGTCTGTCTTAACCGACCAACTAACTAACTGACCGACCGATCGACTTACTGACTGTTTGACTGACTGACTGACTGACTAAACAACCGATCGACCGACCGACTGTTTAACTGACTGACCGACTGACAAACTGATCGACCGACTGTCTCACTAACTGACTCTAATTGACCAACCGATCGACTGATCGACTGACCGACTGTCTTACTGAGTAACTGAACAACCGATCGACCGACTGACTGATAAATGACCGACCGACCGTCCGACCTAGTGACTGGCTGACTGATTGAATGAGCAACCAAATTGACGGATGTTTAATATCTCCTTCCTGGCTCGCCTCACCTGTACAGCGCTGCCGGAAGTTCGATATTTTTGTTGTTGTGTCAATAATACTTCAGGTTTAAATTACAAACTTAGACCATCATCATAAAGATCAATGAACTCGATAATTATATAGAATTTTAATTTCGTTACATTTCGTTGTTTTTAATAACGGAAGAGGACTCTGTCAGTACAATTTTGTTCGTCAGTTTGGGCACCAGCCCGTCAGCTCTCACTGTGCGCCCATATTCATTTGCCTACATTGGAATGCAAAGTAAAATTTTCACCTGTAACACAATATAATCATGTGTGTATATTACCCGACCAGTGTTAGTCAATGATGTATAATCCTCAAGATCTATAATACTATAAAAATATATTGTTGTGTATTATAGTAGAGGTATAAAGTTTTACACCATTGAATTGATATAACCGATATTTATAGTCATATATCGGTATATCATTGTAAATGCGGGATTATATCTTATAGCTCTATAATGTACAGGAGCAATATACGTGTAAGTCCTTACTAATGCAACAGTTTACAGTTGCATAATAAAGTTTTTATTTAAAAAATACAAAAGTATTACACAATAAAGACTTTTTATCATATAGCTATATAACTCCGTACCATTCTAAATACATTCCCTCATGGGACTCCAGCCACTTACGATCATGTAAGCACCACTGTGAGGAGTCTAATAATAGAGATGTACTGTACATCTGTAACGATACTCCCGTGGTCACCGCCAGCCGTCACCAAGCATTGTCATATAACTATACCTTTGTAAGGACTTAATCAAATAAGATCTAGCGCTAGTATATAGGTCATCTATATTACCTCACCATCATAATGATATATAGTCGCACGAATCAATAACATGATAATAGATTAATATACTTTATGCATTAATTACACAATGAATTAAATCGTAAAACATTCACATAAAACACTGCTATAAAACGGTGACAATAACATAATATTACTCAAAAACAATAAATAATGATACATTTGACGCGTAAGATTCTCCTAACACGGTATCTCAGTAAACGGTTCTACTTAACAACATCAATAATCACTTTACTTTGAAACGACAAATAACGACTCACTGATAAACGCTACACACAAAATACCTTCAACTCGACATCTCACTTACTTACGGGTCCCACTTAACGAGTGGCCACAGAACGACAAGGACGACCCGGCCATAACCACTACTACTGCTACTACCACCATCGTCGTCATCATTAGGGGGAAGACAAAAAAAAACCTGTCACTTAACCACTCTCAGGAAAGACATAGTTTGTTTTGGGTCCAGTAGAACAAGGGAGGAAGGAGTCTAATTTCCGTGTTCAGTAGCTGGCGAATAACACTGATTATAGAGTTACAGCTGAACCCTCTCTATTTCCTGCTGTTTCCCACAATTACCAAACGGATATATAAATACACACAAACACTGGAATAAATTAAATAATAATGTTAGTGTGTTTGTGTGTGTGTGTGTGTGTGTAGAGAGGAGAGGAACGTTCGTGTACTAGTGTGTGGAGGGGGGGGCGTTCGTGTGTGTGCGTGTAGGGAGGAGAGGAACGTTCGTGTACTAGTGTGTGGAGAGGGGGGGACGTTCGTGTGTGTGTGAACGGTCGTCTATTTGTGTGTATGGGGGAGACGCCCAGGTAAGTGTGTGTGTGTGTGTGTGTGTTTGGGTGTGTAAGGACTGCCTGCATTCTGATGTGGAGGTCTCAGGGTATCACACAGCGAGAGAGAGAGGAGGAGAAGGGAGGACACAGGGAGCGGAGTGTCGTGGTGTTGCGGTGAAGACGTTGGCAAATCATCAGCAGGTCTGCAGTTTCGCCAAATGTTTACAACAACAATGAGGTGTGTTTAAAGGGTTCAATGTAGCGTGTCGACGGCAACGTGCGGCGGATAATACCAAACACCAAAACAGATTTAGAGTTTATTTAACCACATCTGGAAGGAAATAGAAGATTTCGGTTGGGACATAAAGCAAATATTTATACAATTACGTAGTATGTTAGGCATGAATGTGTAATTTGTGTACCCCCGACACAATGACTACACACAACATTATTGTTTCTAGATATATAAAAAAAGTTCGCACATTTCCGCTGAAGGTCAGGTGTAATTAGGGGAGGGAATAAGCAGGTTTTATCAGCTTCCCGGGACTTGAGGTGAGATACGTGGCCGTAATCTGCCCAGCGTAATGGCCGGTTGAGGAAAGCGTTTCGAAACCAGCGACTCGCATCAGTCATAAACCATTCTGGGAGCCTATCATTCCCCTCCGACATTAGGCCACCAGTGACACTAAATCTCAAAGATACAATCTGAATTTATTGTGTTGTCGCTGGCTGGAGGCGCGGGCCTTCATAACTATAATTCGCTAAGGCTATTCCATTGTTGCAATACATCTACGCGTGATGTGCAATTTTTGAAGGGAGGGCAGCTCTGTGTGTGTGTGTGTGTGTGTGTGCACGGGAGGATGCAGTCACCGCCTAAGGTTATCTTGTTTAGGGTGGGGATCACCTTACTTGTTCCTACATCTTATTTTCAGGAGGATCGGTCTACCTGTACCTTTTATAGCCTACCTGAAGGCTGACAGACGTGTGTGTGTGTGTGTGTGTGTGTGTTCTGCTATTCTATTACCGCTGCATAATCTGTTACTAATATCCAACCGTACTCTTCTTGACACTACAATATACACACAGTGCACTTGTATACATTACAATCCTCTTTATATATATATATATATATATATATATATATATATATATATATATATATATATATATATATATATATATATATATGTACATATATATACTTAACCTACCAAACACAACAACATATATCTTGCCCCATCTGTTTGGTATACAGTGTATGAATCACGTGAAGATTAGCCACCAGCTTATTTCATCTGGTGATTAAAAACCTTAACGCTACCTAAGGGGTTAGGTTAGGTTAGGTTAGGTTAGGTTAGGTTAGGTTGGTGAAATAAGGTGGGGCTAATCTTCAGGTGACCCGACTGCATGTGCAGAGACTCGGGCTCACTTAAAAAATTCCCATCTATTGTTAAAATAATAAACAACTCCTGATTTATGTACTGTACAGCCCTGTAAATGTATTCAATGCATATTATATCATTATGTCTAAATCAAATGTAAGTCTGTATATTTTCAGCCACCGGCTGCAGCTCTATTAATAAACCGTTTATTATTATTATTATCACACACACACACACACACACACACACACACACACACACACACACACACACACACACACACACACACACGTTAAAAGAACGCGGCGTAATTATTGTTTTGTTATTCCTTTAACGTCAAAATAGTAAGGATTTGATGCCTTAAACATTTCTCTTGGTTCAGCTGGTCATCCCCACAAAAAAAAAACTAACTCATAATATAAAAACAACATTTACTAAACAAAGATAAAAGCAACACCCAAGCAGAATTAAAACCTCTTTTTCGACGGGGTTTTGTACAGTAAAGAGCTCCATGTGAAACCCTTTCAGTAAAGTAGTTACGTGAGGCATTAGGAAAGTTTTATTCTTTGAGTGTAGGACGCATCAAGCGCTGAGCCGCCCTCCGACGCTCTAAATAATGATTGGCTTTCAAAAGTCGCCTCACTCATACGCCCTGAAAAAGTTAACGACATTGGATTAAAATATTTTAGTGATGGTCCGCGCCCCGAAAAGAAGCATTTCGTTCCGACAGTTCACTGAGCTGTGTTTGGCCGGTGGTCTATGAAAGGCTAATTCGCCTCTATCGATCCCCTTAGCCTCCAATAAGTGTTTCAAAGATGTTATAAAATCGAGAAAAGGCTTTAAAACACGAGGCTAAAGCGAACGTAATTTGAAAGGGATCGCTTATATTCGTGACAAAAGTTTCAAATAGGAAACGGGGCAAATGAAAATTAGCTACATTACAATTTCACACTGCCAATTACAGCAATTAAGAGAGTAAAAAGAATGCTAAATTGAGGGTCAGGGGACAGACTCCCAGTTCTCCAGGAAAAAACATCACAAAATGTTTTAGCTATTGGAATTTTCGCTCGAGCACTTTACGTATGAAGAAAGTTGATGATCCTTCTGTTAGGTACCTTAGGGGTGGCTTATGGCCTATCTTATTGGGAAATACGAACTTTACACGCACACACACACACACACACGCATATATATATATATATATATATATATATATATATATATATATATATATATATATATATATATATATATATATATATATATAAGCAGCCCATCAGTCGAGAACGGTAACCAAGCCCACCTCCTGACCTACCTGTTGTTACTGTTTGATTAATCTACCCTTGACACTTCAGGTCAGGGAAGTATACTGTATATAACTGCTGTGTATGAGGCAGGCGGGTTTCTCACACGTCTTGTGCCTTTTTCCTTTTCTTCATCAAAAACTCATTGATGCAAACCGTTTTGGATGACGTACACTAGGTTGATAAAGTAAGCAGGGGATGACGCGCCTCTTCTAAGCCACCGCGACTCTGACGTATTCTCTTTATCAGCATATACTTGGATCACGCGACCTACAGTGATTTACTTGCATGCATATATATATATATATATATATATATATATATATATATATATATATATATATATATATATATATATATATATATATATATATATATATATATATATGTGTGTGTGTGTGTGTGTGTGACGCAGTTCCTTGTCTAATAAGTGTAACTGAACCTTGGCGACAAAGAGACAATATATGTGTAATATGACAACACTGTAAAGGTATAACTGGTTTGGTTACCTGAATTAAGTGGCGACTGAAGGTACAGTCGGGGACATTTCCACTCGCTACAGTCACCCACTCTCCATGAACTGCGAATCCAAACAACTGAATCATCAAGGCAGAGATTCATTCTTATGGTAACAGTGTGAGGTTTGGGGTTGAGGGTGGAGGGGGAGGTTGCGGGAGGCAGTAAGTTGTGTGTTGCAGTTGTCCCGTATTGCTGAATTAAGCAAAATTATGCCTGGATTGCTGGTGGAAAGGGTGAATATGATTTAGGAATATTGGTTAGTAATTGTATTAAATCTATAAAATTAGCGCCATTAATTTGAGTCTGAATAATAAGTCTAATGGCATAAGGTGTACCCCCCTCCCCCTCAACTCCTGACACACACCTTCACCTCCTTAACAATACCTACCCAGTATCATCCAGTAGCACCGCCATACTGATGCAACGATGAGAGACTTAAGTAATGAGACACCTGATAAACACATATAATTCAACGCTTCATCAAACAAGTGACGAAACTTAAAATAAGGTTACCAGAGTGTGTCAGTGAACTGTGCGTAGCGGCCCACTGGTGTGTAGCGGCCCACTGGTCACATTATAACAATGTAAAGTGTCAGTGTCGTTGGCGTGTGGCGGCACTGGAGCTTTAAAAAGAAATTGTTGACAACTTATGATCAATAATTGAAAATAAGTTGTGCTAAAAAAACATAAGGAAACAATTTAACGGAAAGAGATAAACATTCTACCAAGTAATTCTTTAGTATTACTGAATGGTCATACTTTTGTCTCTAACTACTCAAGGACTCGGTGCTGCAAGCAGTAAACCAAGTCCCCCCAAAAATTATCGTTAGATTTCCGTCGCTACAGTTTGTAACGCAATACGAAATGCTTTGATATGATCCCCAGTATAACAGCAACAGCTAGAGATGGGGTGGGAGTAGGGGAGGGAGTCGTCGTTGTATGGCATACTAGATACTTCTTCAATATAACAAGAAATCTATTAAGTTATATTAGTGTATGTATTGTGCTGGGTAGAAGCAAGGCACTGACAGATAATTACAATATCACTGAAATATACATTAAATGGAAGTGTTTCGGAACATCATAACTGAGACTGAGACAGACCTCAAAACGGACATTTCACCATTACGTCGTTGTACTAACGGAGTTTCATTCATACAGAGAGTCACAATAAGTCTACTCATGTTGTTCACGATATATCTGATTTATGAAGAGTGATTAATCAAATAGTACTTGATATTAAAGTGAACAACTACAGCAATATAAATATATCGGTCTACATGACATCTGCTAGGTTACTGATATGTAAATTGCATTGGTTTAACACCGAAATAAGGCCTCAAATTAAGGGACTTGCAGGCAACAGAACCTCCCGTCCACCTATAGTAAGACATTTGTGGTTGGGAATTTCATTATGGCACCAGTTACTTCATGGCGCCTAACCCATCGTGATACTATGGGTTCCCTCACCCCAGTTCCCCGTGCTATCTCATCGTTACGTATACCCTCGTTGTGAAGGACAATGATAGCACGATAGCACCTCTCACATCTTGGGATGACTCACCAACAATTCCTCGCTCCATTCCATGTAAGATCCCGTTTACGACATCCACTCCGAGTCTTGTAATATATGATCTTAAGGCCTCGGGGATTCACATCATTCGAAAACCCATTCATGTTCAAAGGTCGCGGATGTAGAACTACCAATCGTTCAGAAACAGGAAGAGTGACATTGCTCGGAAAGCCTCGAATCACTTCGAACCCGTGGCTAACGATACTTTTTTGGGGGACTGTACAACACGCGATTAACCATTTACCAACTTTAGCAGGAGTTTTTCACACAATTGTTGTCTTTTTTTTCTTCCTATTTCTACTTGGACGTTTTAATGCTCTTCATAATGACGTCACTTACATACAAAATGAAAGTGATCGGGTCATTAAGCAACGGGACAGGTTTTGATGTTGAAAACTTGTTTTTATCTCACTATCTACACGAGGTGACACAGAGGAAAGACAGGGATCAATGTGTCATTTTCTGATCGTCGTAATTGCCACAAAAAGTCAAGTTCATGGAGATCTTATTTCTTGATAGCTCTGTGATAGGCTAGCCGCTAGAGGAAGTACAGACATAATACTTTTCCTAGATTGTGCTCTGAAGATCTTGGTTGTTGAAGCGCCATAATACATTATAACATCAACACTTCTGAATGACATTGCTTCTGATTTTTTTTTACTGTAGGTCTGCCTAGTATATCATGCATAAAAAAAGATTAAACATATTGTGTTGTGTTAGGGGTTATGTATCCTATATTTAAATACCTGTAAGTTGGTGGTAGGTGGACAGAGAGGAGAGGACAAGACGTTCCGTAATCAAGATGTGAGAGGAATGATGGGGGAAAATTTGCATGGAGTAGCAGTAGCGTGAGAGTGAATGAAGTGTTACGACAGAGATAAAAAAAGTGGGGATGACAGATCGGAGGTGACTAGTGCGCTGACCAGGTAAAAACGAAAGGAAAGGGAAAATAATAATGAAAGATTTAAACAAAACCTGTATGGCATACGCTTACAAGTTAGTGATCGAATTACTAAAGAACACGTAGGTTCTCTATTCGGTTATAAATCGCTTCACATTTTTACACAGGAAACACAGAAAACGTATAAGTTTCAGGACATTTCTGCTAAATCGAACCCCTTGTAACAAAATTTGCGTTATTCACAGGCACTTTCCTCATAAAACAAAATGCTGTCAACCTACATCACACGCTCTTCACTTCATGTATCTACCTGTTAATTAAACAAAAATGACACTGCTTCTGTTATTACAACTAAACGTTGGTCTTCGGAATTTTAGTTTATTAGTCTGTCAGAATATTAGAAATTACCCTATTCTGCCAGAGCACCGTGTGTGTGTGTGTGTGTGTGTGTGTGTGTGTGAGTGTGTGTGTTACTCCCCGGTGAGTATACCAACACGAGTCTTCATCACAAACCTCGGCATCTCCACCCTCTTTCAACCCCTCCCAATTTTTACCTCCGACGCTTTTGTTGATTGTACAAATATGCAATACCATTCTATCACAGGAGCTACATTATTGATATTTAGTCTCTGTAGTAACCCCCCTTCCTCGCTGACTTTGTTTCCTTTTAATCCCAGGTGTAAAAGTCCGCACCAGAGTCCATTACATTTCTATGGCGTCATTCTTCCCTCCTTCGTCCTATAAACCAAAATCATACTTTAGGAAACTGTAAAAAAAAAAAAATAATAAAAATAATAAAAATAATAATAATAATAATCTTAGGGAAAGATATTCATGATTTTATTAAGAATTTCCCCTGAGAAAAACACATCATGATAAGCAAGTTATTTTTTAGAGTTGGTATGTTGAAAGAATAAAGACAGGCGAGGTACCATAAACACAAAGATAAAACAAGGAGTCAAATAAACTAAAGTTAGAACATTATTTTTACTTCAACCGCAAGAAAATATTTGTACTAAAATGTGTTATATACAAGACGGTTTATTCCACGATTGATTTCCATCCCTTGGTCAAATTCTTGTCAGTCATGCTTCAACGTTCATAAAATCAGTGAAGTTATACGTTTATAGCATATGACTGAATTATAGGTGAAGAAAAAAAGACGTAATTACCTGTATATTACACAGGTGTATACCAAGTGTCAGGTGTCATGTCGGCGTGTGTCGAGTAATGACCGTGCGAGTGTCTGTGTTACTTTGTTTGCCTGCACCGTCGATATATACAACTCACTAGAAGAGAAGAGAAGAGAAGAGAAGAGAAGAGAAGAGTAATTAGACAAATGACTAACTAAAATACATATATAGCTAAACAGACAGACAGAATTAACAAACAATACAAAACAAGACGTCTCAGCCTTGTATGCCCAAGTGACCCCGAGTTCCACAACATCGCTATACCTGTATCTGCATTACGTCTCTGAAAAACCGTCCATAAAAATACCTAACACTGCCGCTCGTCGGTCGAGAATAAACAATATTCGGTGAACGGTGAAGGAGGAGAAAACACTTATCTTTATTTTCACCTGACAAGCCTTGACATACGTGACAATAGAGTCATATTCTACGGCTCTTGGGTACAACAAGTGAGTGTCATTGTTAGGTTGAGTTGAGGAGTAAATATTGTGTTAATCTTTGTAATGTTCAATTTAGTGATGTGTGTTCTAAGAATTAGGCTACGTTAGTGTGTACTGTGATTATTGGTAGATTATTATTATTATTATTATTATTATTATTATTATTATTATTATTATTATTATTAGTAGTAGTAGTAGTAGTAGTAGTAGTAGTAGTAGTATCCGTCACCTCCATCTTTTCTCACCTTGATTGCTTCACCCTACAGAGAGAGAATTTCACCGTGTCCCTTAAATTCATGACCCTGCCCCGCCCTGTCCCGCCCCACTCGACCCCGCTCAGTCCCGCTTCCTTCCCGATCCATCCTGCCTTACACGACACACTACTCTGCCCCTTCTTTCCTCCCCACTCTTCCACAGATGTCCCCTCGACTCCTTATCTCGTCCTATCTCATTCTACTCCCAGTCTACCCTAAACATTCCTTCCCACTTCACCACACCCCCTGTCTCCCATACTCTCTACCCACCCTTGGCATTTCCAACAACCCAACAACCCTCAATGTACTCTCCCTAACCCCCCCCCAGGAACCTCCCCCTACTCATCGGCATCTTCTCCCCACCCTTATCCGGTACCTCCCCGCCCCCCTCTCCACCCTGGTAACAAACAGGACATCACCTGGTTGTAATTCCCGCGACAAGTACACCCAGGTATAATATGTCACGCCTCCCAGCGATACACTCCAAGCGACGCTCAGCAAAAAAAAAAGCAAGAAAAAATATAAACTTTTTTTTTCTTGACGTTAATAAAGCGAAAACATATCTCCTGTATTTGTGTATGATGACAGTACAGTGCTAATATTAAGTACTGTTTTTCCTTTCCTCTCCCACGTGGTAATTTGAGTCGATGAGTCTAATTATAATGGTGATTTTTGCTGATGTGGCTGAGTGTGTGTGTGTGAGGATGATGAGTACCTTAAGTACTTCATAAACAGGTGTGGCATAACAGTGTAATGTATTATTCTTTTATACTGTTATGTACACTACGTCTGTCGACTCCGCACAGGTGAGTCTCCCTCCCCTCACTGACGCCACCTGGAGTTGGACCACACCAGCGTGAGGTGAAGAAGGAGGTGATGGGAAATAGGAAGGGAGGGTAAAGTGAAGGGAGAGAGGGATGAGGGGTTTAGAGGGCGAGATAAATAAGAACGGATGAAGGGAAGATGGGAAAGAGAAGGGGAGGTGGTGGAATTAGGGATGTAATGTTGGGGGTGGGAAGGGATAAGAGGGAGAGGCAAGGGGAGTGGAGGGAATGAGGTGAAGGTGTAGTGGAGTTGTGAAGGGGGAAACGAAATGGGATGTGAGGAGGGAGAGAGGGAGGGAGGGAGGGAAATAGAAACGTGAGGGATGAGTGAGGGAAGGATGAGGGAGGAGGAGCCACAGTACTCACAGTTACACGACAATAAATGCTGAGGTTTCTGCAACACCAGTGAGGGAAGACACCTGTTACAGCTACACCTATGTAAGTTTAGTATATTTTGGTGAAACAAATGTTCAGTGTATATTTATACTCATATACCTGTAAAGTTTTGGTCTTTTGACATGTACGAGTTCCTTTACCCTCTCCCTCCGTATATGCTGTAGATATTGATAGATCTTTATATATATATATAAACTCATTGTAACAAGTCTAGAGACCAGAGAGTTACAATAAATGAATGACACAAACTGGGTGGAGATGAGATAATCACCCTGTAAAAAATACAGTACACTCTTAATGGCTGTGATAGTGTTACCTGGCCAGTAATCTACTTTTGGTCTCAGCCACATGCAACACACAGCAGGTTCAGCCACAATGCTCTCCTACTGCTCCACTCTGCTCACTGGTCGTGTGGAACCCAGTCAAGGAGGGGTTCCAGTCTAAACAGTTCCCGACCTAAGATAACCTAATGACCTTACGATAACCAAACCAAAGAAACGAAACCTGACCTTACGATACCTAGCCTAAAGAAACCTAATTTAACCTAACCCTTATCTAGCCTAACCAATTTTAACCTAACCTAATTTATCCTAACTCAACATAACCTAACCTAACTTAATCATGGATCTTATATCTAATAGGTCCCAATCATAGTGGGCGTCAAACCTTATGATTAGGTTAAGTGGGGGGAACCTATTTGGATTGGGCAATTCGACCTAGAGCCTTCATTCTGACCTTTTCTGGTAATCATAGAGTCAGGTAGAAACATTAGGTAGAAGCTTCATCCTCCGACAGGTGTTGAGTGCAGTTGATATCTTACTGAAACCTGGACGTGTCCGAGTCTTATTAAGGAACACAAGGAAGCATTATACAGCGGACGTGCAACATTATAAAGTGTTGTTTACCGGGTCGAGAGCATTATAAAACGCTAATTGACGACCTGGAGCATTTTAAAATGTTAATTGATGACCTGGAGCGAGGGATCGTCACGTCAGCACCAAAGAGCATTGTTAAACGACATGTACTGTACCAAAGAGCATAATACAAGACATACACTGTACCAAGGAACATTATAAAACACCATTTACTCTGCTAGGGAAGCATTATAGCAAGTCATGCGCAGGGCCTGGAAAACATTATTAGAAATCATATACTATACACGAGGAGCATAATAAATACCAAGTATAAGTCATGACAGCATTATATGAGCATTAAATAATATAACAAAAAATCACAATAATCTATTTCCTGCACTTCACCAAACTAATCATGCCTCACGTCTTCCCTAAATGCTCGTATATCGATCTATTATACTTTTTTGGTGTTTAATCTTCGAACATTTTTACTGAGATTGATAGTTGTAATAAATTCTCGTTTTTTTTTGTCTTTTTAATAAAATAAACGAAATATATATACACATAGATATTGTTTTGTTTTTTTCCGTTTTATCTCCGGCCGTGAGACTGGGATTGAACATTTATAATAATCTTCGTGTTTTTTTCTTTGTTTTAAGGTAACGATTGTGTGTGTGTTTTTTTTAAGTTATTTAGTTGAGTTTAGTTGATAAGAGAGTGTTAATATATCTAATGGTAATTTTGCAAATGGTAAATCATTGTAGTAAAATATTTTGAATATTATTGTAAGCAGCGTAGTAATGATTCTGTTAACACCAATACTGTTTGACATACATACATACATACATACATACATACATACAAAAACAGCAACACACACACACACACACACACATTACTATACAAAGAACAAATGAAGAAAAGAATAGACATAGAAATGAAAGAAAGATGAGGACGAGGAGAAGAAAAAAATAATAATATCCAAACTGGTAAAGGAGGCAAATTACGACAAAGAAAAGAAGAAAAGATAAGAAAAGAGAGATGATAAAAAGTGTTCAGATGAGGAAGATTAAAGATGGGGAAGATTAAAGATGAGGAAGATTAAAGGTGAGGAAGAGTTAAGGTGAGGAGGATTAAAGGTGAGGAAGATAAAGGTGAGGTAGAGTTAAAGTGAGGAAGAGTTAAGGTGAGGAAGATTAAAGGTGAGGAAGATTAAAGGTGAGGATGATTCAAAGAGAAGATTAAAGCTGAGGAAGAATTAAGGTGAGAAAGATTTAAAGTGAGGAAGATTAAAGGCGTGGAAGAGTTAAGGTCAGGAAGATTAAAGGTGGGGAAGATTCAAAGAGGAGAAAGATTTAAGGTGAAAAAGATTTAAAGTGAGGAAGATTAAAGGCGAGGAAGATTTAAAGAGAAGAAGATTTAAGGTGAGAAAGATTTAAGATGAGGAAAATTTAAGGTAAAAATTAAAAGTTAAGGTGATGGTAGAGAAGAGCTAAAGACGCACTCAAAAATACAAACATTAAAACACACACACACACACACACACACACACACACACACACACACACACTAAAAATTACCTTAAAACTGCCCTAAAACTCTTTTACCTTTAACTCAACCAGCTTTCATATCCTCCACCTCCTCCTCCTCCTCCTCCTCTTCCTTCTCCTCCTTCTCCTCCTTTTCCTCCTTCTCCTCCTCCTTCAGTTAAGAGAGAAACCTTTTAACTTACTATTTTTTTAAGACTGTGGAGCGTGGCACAGACTTGGCCTTAGTTATCTATGTAGAGGAGAACAAAGTTTGGTCATAAATTTCCATCGGCTCATAGTAGTGATACGCTAAGCTGAAACTCCTCCGTCACGTATATTTATTACTAATAAATCTGTTTTCCCCGCTCAGTTATATATCAAGATGGTGAATTAGCTCGTACGATATATGTGAAAATTTATCTTAAGATTTTTATTTTTCATTTTTATACATTATTAATCATACTTAGACAATGTATGACTATTGGTATACATTTTGTAACAGAGGGAAACATACTATTTTTATAAGTATGAAGTACGAGTATTATCAAGAGAAATGTATTTATGTTTGTAGATAACTTAAAGCTGTATAAATGTTGACTTGTACTCGAGGACGATGCCAAGAAGCACATATTGTGACGTAGTTAGATAGGAAACATCCATAGTGACGTAGTTGAGTGGGCTGCTAGACTGAACGTTCTGCCCACTCCACACATCGGCATGAGTAATGATGAATACGTAGAGCGGCTCAGACCTTCATTATTATGCGAAAGCCTTTATTTTTTCAGTTAAAAGACTTAGTAAACGACTGAAAAATGTAAGTAATTAATCCTTAAGTAGTTATAGTCACTGTTAGTATAATTATCTGCTGTGTTACCTGTCTACTTGTATTATTAAAAGGTGTTGCCGTTACTTTCACTTTTTGTAATTCAGCAGGACCGTTTTACCGTTACTGACCAACAGGAAAACATGTATAAAACTGTACATAAATACTCGTGAGTCAGAACAGACTGAACTATGGGAAAGAGTCGAGAGTGTGTACAGCTTACTGCCTCTCTTACTCTGATATATATTTCACTGCGTTAATTAAGCTCTATTTATGCCTTTCCCTACTTGATTGATGGAGGGTTTTTTTTTGTAATTTGACTTGACACAACCAGCGTCTAAATTATTGGTCAGCCTGACTAACTTATGAGGGAAATAATGCTATCCGTCGTTTGGTCAGTCAGTCAGTCAGTCATTCGGTGAGGAAACAAGTTCACTGTGCTGACAAACACTCTGATAAGAGTTTAGATGTGCTTTATGTTGATTTATTTTATTTCCCTTGAAACTTCTTAAGGTGTGTGAGGAGGAGAGGCTATGATGATGCTTTACAGAGGAAGGAAGGTCAACACCTATATCTGTACTGAGTGTGTACATACTGTGCGTCCTTTAGTTGCTACAGGCTGTTGTCGTTCTCGTAGTCGAACATGAGGTTGGACTAAGATTATTAAATGCTTTCATATATAATTTACCTCCTATAGTGAATATATGAGAACACATCTGACTGACGTACTTAAGATACGTCACAAAGATGACGACTCAAAATCACATCGAAAATACACTTAAGGTTTTATCGTAACTAGATAAGTTTTCTTATAATGAGTCAAGGGCAAAATTGCGACTCAAGAATAAATGAGAATCTGAGGCTGGGAACATCTTCCTTCGTTAAATATTAGTAGATCATTAACCCACAGGTAATAACACCTGCAGGAAATCGACAAAATCTGGACTTAATACAGCACGACCCGCCAGTATAATATTCCACTAAGGTGCGACCTGTGTATCAAGCCAAAAATTTTCCCCCATAACATTTAAAAGCTAGGATGAAGACGTATCATTTCCTTCAACACGACTGTCTACCAAAATCTCTGTTTTGTGATATATGAACCAATAAAAAAAAATAAAGTGTTTTCACATTCTCGACTAAGGGAAGAAACAGTTTAACGGTTAAATCTCTGGAAAAAGCTAGTGAATGAGACAGTACTGGGTAGTCCAGAACTTGCCATAGAGAGAGAGGTATCTTCACCTTGGCTAACCTACATTATGAGGCAGCTATATATTCACATAATGCCATAACATAAAAAAAAATTCTCACCACTTGTAACTGTATCTGTACCTAACTTAGTATTTGTAATTACATTTGTACTTACATCTGCATTTCTGGCTGTACCTGTATTTGTATCTGAATCTGTAATTGAATCTTCGCCTATATACTCATCTACACCTGCACTGTACTCTTTGAATGAATTATATACAATGAAATTAAATCAAAAGTTATGTTTCTTTCTCCCTTTTTTTTCCACGGGCGAAGTTCGACGTCAAAGGGTGACTACGTATTCAAATGAGTCGAGGACATTTAATAAGATGTGTTTTTTTCCCTCCTCCTCTCGGTTAAACGTCCACAAATTACTGCCTCTTCGCTAATATACGGGAGTGGTCACTGTCGCCCGCGTGTACCAGGTGATCATTGGCTTGTGTTATTGTGCATTTTTGTTATTGAAGCGACTGGGCCACCCTCACCTGCCAGCTGCTCTCCCCGACCTAACATATTAGTCGTAATATTAGCATACCTTTTTTTTTATGTATAATTCTCATCCTAATATTAACCTTCAATTCTCTAGCATTGTTATCTCATTTGCATCATGATTCTCTTTGTTATACGGCTGTTATTATCATATCTACCTTTCATATCATAGTAGTTCAAATAGCAACACAGAGTAATTTATACAAGGACCTGTTATACTCATTTAATAAGATCTACACATTACTATAACTTGTTGCACACAGTCTGTTGCCCTTCGAGGAAGAACGTCGTTGTATAATTTATCGCTTTTAATCTTAGCATACATGTATACAATATCTATTACTTGCCTTTTTTAACAACTAGTATTACTATTATTATTTATTCTTTCATTATATACCGCGGTAAATAATCGCATCACTTTATATCATATATCCTGTTGGAAAATACTAACATTTTTACCCTCTGAATATTTTATGCCCTCAGCGCTACTCTACTCACTTTTTTTATAATATACTGTTCTTAATATTAGCATTGGTTTATTGAATTGTGTCTAACTGCAGGTAACCACTGTTTGGGGTGATCATCCAGACCGGGGAGTCGTAATCATGGGAGGGCAGCACACACACACACACACACACACACCAGCTACACCCACCACACTCTTCACCCCACCTTTATATTTAGAGTACAGAGTTGAATTGGTGGTGAACAGTCAGCACATGAGTACGTACTGTATAAAGTATAAGTATAGAGGCTGTGGCTACAAGTTTGTACATATTTAAGTAAACTTATTTGTATAGAAGTATTACCACAGACGGGTACACACTGAAGTATAGAGTTTGTAGATAAATATCAGTGTAAGTACGTACAGTATATATGAATTAAGTTCATATATATTAACACACTTACAGTAACTAAAACAAGTATCTGTGCAGGTGAGGGTCGATATGCTCCGAAATTTTACTTGTGACTGGTGACAGCCCTCAAATACCAAAATTTATCGTCCACGGTATCATATTGTTTCCCACAAAGTATGCACAGACAGTTGTTTTAGCTACTGTACAGTCCCCTTCATTAGTGCGCTTACAGGGGCTCGTCAGGTTTTGTGCAGTGTGGCAGCCCTGTGTTTCTTTACATTCGACAGATGGAAACTCGCAATAGTAAACATACTATGGAATTAAAGTAAAACAACATTAAAACAAATATCTCAATGTAATGATTTGTGGAATGTTTATATGACGTACCCCTGTAAACTCACTAGTGAAGGGGTACATGATTATAGAAGTATTGTATTTTGTATTCAAATATTTGAGCACAAGTACTGTACTGTACTGTACTGTACTGTACTGTATAGATAAAAGTAAAAACTTTTGTTTTAGAAATATTAACACAAGTACAGATATTGGTACGGTAAAGTCTTTTTTACAGATAAAACAGTACAGCTGCAAATATAAAGCTTGTTCAGAAACCACGATGCGTACAGACGTAGATACAAAGTTTATCAAGAAATAGTAGAACAAATTTAAGTAATATTTAATAGAAATAATATCAATGTTATGGTAAAGGCCCGACAATGACTTCTGTGAGTAACATCCGTACATCTTAACTGTAACAATAATAACGTGTTTAAGAGCCCAACTAATAGTGAAACAAGTAACCAGGTGAGTATGGTAAATAAATTACTGGTTACCTGTCCTGTTGAGGCTGGCTGACACTAATGATAACTAACATAAATAAGCTGTCAACAACACAGCAACCACACTCCGAGTTAAAGCGCTGTATGACCCATTGTCAGGGAAGAATATAGGAAGAGCCATACAACTCGTCAACTGCACTGGCTACCCATTACCCCAGAACTCGATTCGTAAGACGTTTTACATCCAGGTTCCCAATTACTGCTGGGAAGACAGAGGCAAATGGCGCGAAGAACCTTATACACTTGAGGTTCACCGTTACTCCAGTACCACAAGACACTCAGTTCTGGTTCAACGTCACAACCTTCAGGTAATCAAACGCCGCAATATGCTACAGTTAGATTAGACAGATATATACTGTAGATACATAGAAACATCGAGATAGGTATTTATTAAGTAAAATCGCCATACATGATGACAGTGTTTTAGCATTTACATAGACTGTAGGTATACTATGCTTTAGTTGTTTGGTGTCCTCCGTAGTTAATGTTTGGAACTCTCTGACAAGCACCATGTTTAAGGGTGGTTCCTCAGAGTCATCTAATACTTAATTGGAAACCAAAAATTTAATCTCCCGTATTTGAAATTTAACTCCTTGGCTTTGTATAAGTCGCTTAATTAATTTTCTGGTGAGACTTAGCAATTTGTATTCAGTGATTATATTTAATAATAATAATAATAATAATAATAACAATAATAATAATAATAATAATATGGAAATCCAGCAACTTGGGTAGTCTTCTTTTAAATATTCTGCCAGGGTACACAGGCACGACAGCCAGAAACAATAGTATTAGTCAACTCACACAACGCTCACCGTCGCTCAAATCTATTTCTCCCTATCAGTGAGTGAATGACATCCAATTTTTCTCGGTCAGTTAGTGAGTGAGTCAGTCAATCAATGACTAAGTGATGTAATGATGTAATGAGCTGCTGGCGCAACCAAAAACGAAATGACGAGCATATATGCGCAATTGTTGATTCTGGCTCCACTGCGCATTGATTGGAAAGCAACACAAGGGCAAAGAAAGGAAATGATTGTGTTTATTTACAAATAGTTGAATAAATTACGTCATTTCCTCTGATTGCTTCTTGAGGCCTTACAATGTTAATGCCTCTCCACAGTGCCATGGCCCGTGTTGACCCAATGTGACCCAGCCACCATGTTGACCTAGTTTAACCCTGAATGGCACTCAATAATAAGATCTTGCTTAGTTCTCAAAAGTGCCAACATGTTGACCTAGTGTGACCCTGACCTGACACTTAACAACAAAAACCTTAAGAGAACACCAACACATTAATACAACACACAGGCACATCATGTGGCAACACACACACACACACACACACACACACACACACACACACACACACACTAATAGTACTACTACTACTTTTTTTTATTGACCTCTATCCTCCCCTAATACCATACCTTCGCCGCCATTTTATTACCTTAATATTAAATATCCTAATGCATAAGTAGCTATCCTAGCTGTGTTGAGTTAGTTGAGCCGCCGATCTATGGGGCATTCAGTGACTGTTGCCTCATAGACAATATCTGCAACTGTTGTCGGCTTTGGGCGTCGTTCCCCTGAGGCAGAGCAAAGCAGACCTAAGGAGAGAGAAGGACAGTCGACATCTCATCCAGGCTGTAACATAACTTATGGGCTGCTGCTTCTGTTCGGATAGCACCTCCGTGAGTCTGGCGTAGAAGCATCTTGCACTTGGTCCCATCCTACCATCCCACTTCTACTACTACTACTACTACTACTTTGCTGTCACTCGGAATCGAGTATGACGATCATCCAGCTATGATACAACGATATGAGTTATCAAAGATGCCACCTCGTTGGTAAGCTCTGAGGTGACTAGAGAAGCCGATGCGGGTCCGGCAGGGTAGACCACAGATGTTGCATATGTGGAGGGCTACATCTAGTGCGGGAGGGGCGGCGATAGCGTTTTTCCGGCGTTGGCGTTTGTTTGCCTCGGTTTGCAGTCGGGCTAACACGAAAGTACTGACACCCTTTTGTGTGGTGCTCCTCCAAGTGTTACGGTGTGGAGTAATCGTCTCCCAAGTGAGGAGGTCGATTTGGTATTTTTTCAAGTTTGTTTTAAGACTATCCTTATACCCTCTCAATTGCCCGTCAGCGTTACGTTTACCATTCGTTAGGTGACTGTAAAGTAGTTGTTTTGGCAGTCTACTGTCGTCTATGAGGGTAACATGGCTAGTCCAACATAGTTGTTCATGGATAATGGTAGCCTCGATGCTCCTGCAGTTAACATCAGTGAAAATACTGGCATTTGTTCTCTTATCGTCCCAGGGAACTCGGAGGATGGAGCGTAGACTACGTTGATGAAAGTTTTCAAGTGCCTTGAGGTGCCTCCTGTACGTGACCCATGTCTCACTGCTATACAGCAAGGTGGGGAGGACCACTGTTCAATATACATGCAACTTTGTAGATAATTTCAGCTTCCTACAGCTGAAGACACGGGTACGGAGTCTACCAAAGGCTTGAGATGCACATCTAATCCGATGTTGAATCTCTTCAACGATGTCCGCGGTGGTGGACAGGAGGGAGCTGAGATACTGAAAGTGGGTAACATTACAGAGAGTATTACCATTAAGCTGGCTGGATGGTGAAGGTGTGGCTAAACCAGGGGCAGGCTAAAAGATAATCTGAGTCTTACGTACATTCCCATTAAGGCCGAAGTGTGCATACGCATCTGCGTAGGTGTTCAGGCTCTCCTGTAGGTCGTGTTCAGTGTGAGCGATAGGAGTTAAGGCCGTCTGCGTACTGAAGTTCAGTAATGGAAGCTGCCGACACCTTTGTTTATGCCTGGAATCGCCTTATGTTGAAAAGTCCCTTCATCCGGTATTGGATATGTACCCCACCGGCTAAGTTGACACTGGCACGAGTAAGGAAGGCAGTAAAGAAAATGGAAGAGATAGAAGGTGCCAGTACACACCCTTGTTTTACCCCAGCTTGGATGAAGAACTCAGACTGGGTGCCATTGTGCAGGACTCTGCCGTTCATGCCATCGTGGTGTTCCCTCACAGTGGCAATGAATTTTGGTGGGTAGCCAAAACGACTGAGGGTCTCCCAGAGGGCTTCCTTGTTGACCGAGTCGAAGGCCTTAGTGAAGTCGATTTGGAGGCCATGTTCAATTTACAAGTCACACGAAGCTGTTCTCTACACACACACACACACAAATATAATATATATATATATATATAATATATATATATATATATATATATATATATATATATATATATAGTTAAGGCAGTGTATGAATATTCACCAACGCATCATCTGGTAGGCAGATTACCCCAGCATGGGGACCTACACCACCAGCCGCTGCCCCGTTACAAAGATACTGGGAGAAAAAAAAATATCTTAGGTAAAATACAGTATAAATAAATTTGGATATCTTAAGGTTGACATGAGATGGTGCGAAAAATACGGCGAAGAAATATACCAGTGAGACACAATACTGTTTTAAGGTATAATATTGTATATAGAATTAAGATAATACTGTATTACGGTAGGTAAGATACATACTGTATACAGACACAATACCGCACTAAGTCATTGAGGTATATATTGTATTAGAAACAGTATGTATAGTGCTAAGGTATACACCGTATTAAAGATATAACACCGCATTAAGGCATGAACCAACCCCGAAACTGTCCCCCAAAATAATAATAAAGAAAAATTAAAAGAAAAAATGGATTAGAATTTAAAACAGGTTATGATGAGGTGATTAATTGTTATTGTTTTTGCCTTTCGAAAATATAACCTATAAAACAGATAATAGAAAAGAAGAAGAATATACAAACACGAAAACAATATACGATGATAAACAATTAAACAGGAACAAGCAAACAAACAAGTAATAATAAAACGGCATTGTAAACAAAAACAATAACACAAGTAAACAGAAATCATAATAAAAAATAAAACAAAAAATAGAAAAAAATAAACTTGGGAGGAAAATGCAATATATATACAGTATATAGATCAGCGACTACATGATATACTGCATATATATATATATATATATATATATATATATATATATATATATATATATATATATAAGAAATGTAATTAATAAAACGATCGCAAGACAAAGAAACGAAATTGGATAACACAAAAAATAGTTAAATTAAATTAAGATAAAGATGACAAAATACAGATATAGATAAAATAAGAGTAAACAATGGTAAAAGAAAAACGTGAATATTGAAATAAAACAATGAAATAGTAAACAGAGAATAAACAACAAACATAAACACAAAACACACAAGATTAAAGAAAAACAATGAAAAAATCACGATAAATAAAATATAAGACAATGACTCGGTTGTACAATGGGAACATAAGTGATAACAAAACAAACACACAGTGCAAAACAAACAAACACTTGGCAATCAAAACAAACATACACTGATAAAGAAACAAACACACATGGGAAAACAAACAAACACTCGATAATCAAAACAAACACAATAGTACATAAAATCGACAAAAGATAGAAAGAGGAGAGAGGAAGACTTACCGCAGAAAGACAAACTTGCGGCATGAAACGAGACCTACATCCTTGACCACCGAAGGGTCAAGACGTACCTGGCGCTCCTCTCGGAGCAGCCAGGTTAACTGTTAAGTTGGCCCATACCAACCCATTCCCCTGAACCCTCCTCCCCACCGGAATATCAACAGGTTCTCGCCAGAAGTTACAATTTCATTTAGGAAAGGAACGGAACCAGTGTTAAACAGAGGTGAACAGTGGTGAACAGTGCTTAAGTCAGTGAGAACAACTCAACAGTAACAGTCGTACCCAAGTTAACCTTCACACAGTGAGGTCCCAGGTACCCAGTGATAACGGCCCGTGAGACCCAACAACAACCAGCGATGTGATAATCTGTCTACGATAGGAAGGCCTGGGACCACACCTCACTCATATAACACCATCTGTGAAGGAATTACTACACCACGTGAGGCTCCTCATAACACCATCTGTGAGGGAATTACTACACCACGTCAGGTCCCTCATAACACCATCTGTGAGGGAATTACTACACCACGTCAGGTCCCGAATAACACCATCTGTGAGGGAATTACTACACCACGTCAGGCCCCTCATAACACCATCTGTGAGGTATTTACACCACGTGAGGTCCCCCATAACACCATCTGTGAGGGAATTACTACACCACGTGGTCCCTCATAACACCATCTGCGAGGGAATTACTACACCACGTCAGGTCCCTCATAACACCATCTGAGGGAACTACTACATCACGTGAGGTCTCTCCTAACACCATCTGGGAGGGAGTTACTACACTACGTGTTTGCTGTTCAACACGTACAATCTTACATTAATCTGTATGTTCACTGTATGTTCCTTTACCTCTCTCTAATGAAGGCTTTTGTTAAACCACCAATGCATGTAATAAGTCATTTATGTCCAATGTATATTTTCAGCCTTCGGGCTGCAGAACTTTTTGAATAAACCGTTAATTATTATTATTATTATTATTATTATTATTATTATTATTATTATTAATATCCGCAGAGACAAAGAGACAGACTGCAGCGTGTTATTGAGAGACCGAGAACTTGCCGCAGAGAGAGAAAGAGACAGACGAAGCCAATTAACAGGTGATGATCTGGCCCGTCTCTAATTTAAGCATTATGGGTGACCTGTGACTACGTGCTGGGGGCCTGTGCCCACCTGCTGGGGACCTGTGACACCGTGGAGGGAGTCCTGACGTAAAGAAAGGAAATCATGACATATGGGGAGGCGTTCTGGACAACTTGAGGGTAGACGTGAAGTAAAGAGGGGATTTATGACGTGAAGAGGGAGCCTTGACGACATGTGAGGGGAGGGGGATTGTGACGTGAGGAGGGGAGCCTTGACGACATGTGAGGGGACGAGGATGGTGACGTGATGAGGGGAGCCTTGACGACATGTGAGGGGAGGGGAATTGTGACGTGAGGAGGGGAGCCTTGACAACATTCGAGGGGGGGGGGGGAGAGTGTGAAGTGAAGAGGAGAGCCTTGACGACATGTGAGGGGGGATTGTGACGTGAAGAAGGGGAGCCTTGACATGTGAGGGGTGATTGTGACATGAAGAAGGGAGTCTTGACGACATGTGAGGGGGGAATGTGAGGTGAAGAGGGGAGCCTTGACGACATATGAGGGGGGATTGTGACGTGAAGAAGGGAGCCTTGACGACATGTAAGGGTGGTGGATTGTGAAGTGAAGAGGGGGGATTGTGTCGTAAAAAGAGGAAGATTTATGACACAAAGAGGTGAGTCATGACACAAAGAGGTGAGACATGACACAAAGAGGTGAGTCATGACACAAAGAGGTGAGTCATGACACAAAGAGGTGAGACATGATACAAAGAGGTGAGACATGATACAAAGAGGTGAGTCATGACACAAAGAGGTGAGACATGATACAAAGAGGTGAGTCATGACACAAAGAGGTGAGTCATGATACAAAGAGGTGAGTCATGATACAAAGAGGTGAGTCATGACACAAAGAGGGGAGAGTTATGACAACGTGAGACATTTTATTTTATCACAACATAAGACCTGGTAGGTTGTACACTTATAAGTTGGATAAAATTACAGTTCCTCTATTCATAAGATGGATAATAAAAATTCCTTAACTTGTTAGTTGGGTCAAGGGATAATGGCTCCATTTATAATATGGATAAAGTAATAATTCCTCTCCTTATAAAACTATAGACTGACAATGCCCCCACTTATAAGTTAGAGTGTAAAAGTCTCCATTTTAAGCTCTTTAAAGGGAAAATTCCTTTCTTCCATATTGAACTGGTTGATATTTCACTCATAGGGGACTTCAACTGTGGTGACATCGATTGGTGGAATGAAATTACACCAAATGACCTTTTAATCCAGCTACTCTTTTTGTAGACACTGGCAATTTTTTTAGTCCAACATGTTAAAGCTCCGACTAACTACAGACAAGAACAAACACACAAACAGCTGGACCTCATCATAACTAACGAGGGTATGGTGCCTAAATTAGAACATCTAGCACCAATGACATAACCCAATATGTGACTTTGTTCTTCAGATGTAACTGATTCTTGGTTAATGATAAGATCAGGCCAAGGTTCAAATATTACAGTGGTGATTATGACAAGCTGAGGGAGGAGATGAGGGGTATTCACTGGCCTGATACACTGAAAAGCAAGAATGCGGATACTACTTCCTTGAACATCATAATCAGCAACGTGAACTATTGTATTGAATGATATAATTATACCCAAGACCAAAAACACTGGCTCAGGCAATACAAGGAGACCGTTACCCAAAGGCGGTTGACAAAGTTCAGATGAAATCTCATATATTCAAAAGATGGGTCGAGACAAACGATGAGCAGGGCAGAAGGATTTATGCCCGGTAAAGGAACAAAGGAAAGTCAAAGTGTAGAGGGGTTAAAAAAGAGTTTCAGAGGCGGATTGAAAGTGAGGTCAAGTCATACCGTAAGGCTTTCTACCATTACTAAAAGTCGAAATTAAAAACACGTGTGGGCGTATCAGATCTGAGACTTGAATATGATAGTTACGCAGACTCAGATCAGGAAAAGGGGGAGGTGTTAAACAAATTATTTTCCTCAGTGTTCACAAGAGAGGATAAGAACGATCTCCCACCATTTCAAGTTTGATACAGCACTGGTGCACATTCTCAGAAGAGAGTATTAGAAACAAATTGTCAAAGCTGAATGTTCGTGTAAACCCGGGCCCTGACAGCCTGCATTCCAAAGTGCTAAGAAGAGTTGTATAACGACCTTGCCGAGCCCCTTAAAATCCTGTTCTGCAGATGCATGGACGAGCAAAAGATCCCCAGCGACTGGAAAATGGCATAGGTGAATCCTAAATTCAAACAGAGAGATCGCCACTTCACAAATAATATAATTATAAGTCCATAAGCTTGTCCAGCATAACGTATAAAGTACTAGAGAGCACTACAGCCTACGAGATGCCATAACAGAACATCTACTACGAAGCAACCTAACCTTGTAAAGGAATGCCAGCACGGTTTTATGCTGGAACGCTCCTGCTTAACACAATTACTTAAGGTGCTGGATGTGTGGACCCAGATTCTGATGCGTGGTGATAATATCGACATTATATATTATCTGGACACTGCCATGGCTTTCGACAGTGTACCCCATGAAAGGTTGAAAATTAATTTGGAAGGGTACAGGATTCGGGGGAGTGTCATAGAGTGGATCGGAGACTTTCTTCGTGACTGCAAGCAGTGTGTGGTGATTAATAGTACGAAATCTTCACGCGTACCTGTAACAAACGGGTTCCACAGGGCAGTGTACTGAACCCGTTATTATTTGTTTGTTTCATAACGACATGGCAGAAGCTATACATTCCTCCCTAAAAGTGTTCGCTGACGATGCCAAGTTATTCAGGGAAATTAAGAACCAAACGAATTATAAAGAGCTAGAGAAAGATATCTGACAGCTTTAGGAGTGGTCAAAGGAATGTTCCTTCTCCTTTTAGTAATGCAAGCTTTTGTTAAACGACCCACCCACCCCATGTAATAAGTTATTTCTGTCCGATCTGTATTTTCATTCTTTTGGCTGCTGAACTTTTCAACAGACCATTAATTATTATTATTATTATTATTAATATTATTATTATTATTATTATTATTATTATTATTAGTAGTAGTAGTAGTAGTAGTAGTAGTATCACACACACACACACACACACACACACACACACACACACACACACACACACACACAAGAAAGAGAACAATCGGCTGTTATTTGTACAGATATATACTGTATAAACGAGTATATTACCTCTGCGTCTCTATTATCAGTCCACACCTTGACGTAAACGACCTATTAATTCCCAACACCTTCATTTTTCCTCTTCTTCTGTACAACTTATTTCTATTAACATCATCTTAACCTTGGAAGAGAGAGAGAGAGAGAGAGAGAGAGAGAGAGAGAGAGAGAGAGAGAGACGGCAACAGGTAAATGATAATAATAATAAAGACAATAGAAACAATATCAGATAATCATTCTCGCTATGACGTCATGCCAAAAAATAAAAGTCAAACAAACAGTGCTGGTGCCTTTGTCCCCTCCCCTCCGCCCCTCCCCCTCTCGCCCCCCCTTGTCCCCCTCTCCCGCCCCCCCATCCCCACCAGCATGATACAATAGTAATGAAAAGGACTATTTTGGGGGAAGGTTTCTATTGATCTGTTTTTCCTTTGATTGTGTTCAATGTTTTAAATTTGTTTAAAAGTTCTGGTTCACATTCCTTCAACACCTGTGGGTCATATATGTTATTAGTGTACACCTGGTGACTCCTCCATTTTATTATGAAGCCTGCCAGGATAACAATACTAAATGATAGAAAAACGTCGTAACATTAAGAAAATTTACTTGCATATAGATGTTAAAAGTCCTCAACACCCTTTATATACATGACCCCTCAGTAGATGCCAGATAATGTTAAAATTTTCAATGGAATTCTGTCTATAGCTTTACAGTATTCCCGAGGTGTGTTGTGTGTCAGAGTGAAACCTGTGACGAAGACTTGTTCATTGACGGATACACGGTACTATACCTCTCCCCTTCACTCCTACAGGACTAAGGACTACTGAGGAGAAAAAAAATCCTTTCTTAATATCATTCTCACTATGACATTATCCCATCACATACAGAGAAGAAAAAAATAAATCATAAAAAAATATCTATAATTCTGCCTACTCATGTAACCAATTATGGATTCAAAGCCAAGAAAACACCGCTGCCACCACTGTCTTAGGTGGGGGGTGACGCGGGGGTGGGGGAAGGGAGTTAGAAGGCTCCCAGCAGCTCATTGTAAACAGAAAATATTCCTTAGCATAACCTCACTCATATAATACACACTGACACACACACACGCACACGCCACGGAATCGTCAACCAAAACAATTACATGCCGGGTCCCTCTCCTCAATTCTGGCTACTCATTGCCTCCCTCCTCCTCCCCCTCCATCCTTTAGAAAGACAGGAGGGGTAGGAGGAGGGGGAGGAGAGGAGGAGTTTCTGAGTCTCGGACATTTGTATTCCTGATGGGCTTCTATTGTCTAGACATCCTGATTGTCCAGAGTGACTTTCAATATCTACATACAATTATTACCTCTCTCTCCACCGCTGTGAACCGATACCTGGGACCTAGATTCTCAAAGGAACGTACGGTTGAAATTTTTACCCGTAGAAGTGAGCATCGCATCTGACTCTCTCACTTAACCCGAGACCTAAGGACACACTTTTTAAAATGGACTGTGACCTTACCTGAAAGACTGTGTGATCTTTTACAAAGACAGGTACAAGACAGTGTTTTAACCTATGAATATTTTTGCAACTCCAGGTCCAGATTACCTGCCCGCTGCAGGCCTGACTCCAAGTACTGCCGCCAGGGGGATATTTAGGTCGGGAAATTCTCGCGGGAAAATAAAAGGCGGGAGGCGATGTATACATATTCAGACGAGGCTTTGATTAAGGCTGTTTGATAAAGTGAGAGTGGTTTACTTTGTTATTGTTTGTGCGTTGTCTGATGTTTGTTATGTTCCTTGTTTGTGAACTGTGTGGTGGGGGAGCTGTTGGTGTGTGCCAGGGTATGTGAGTAAGTGTGTATTGGTGCGTATGTGTTTGCGTGTAAGTTTATGTTTGCCTAATTCTATTACATGCGTCGGGTGTGTGTGTGTGTGTGTGTGTGTGTGTGTGTGTGTGTGTGTATAACATCATTCTACAGCATAAACATTTCTGACATAGGCCGAAATTGTGTGCATTTTTTATCCTCACCCAACCAATCAACTCTTTATCGTGAAGGAAATTACATCGTTATTGTTTTGCCAACATTATAAAGTCAACCTGTTCTGTTCTTCCCAGAGAGTGTGTAGAGTAGGTTGTAGACTATCTGAAATAAGTAAGCTCTGGTGGCACACGCACGCGCGTAATTGTGTGTGTGTGTGTGTGTGTGTGTGTGTGTGTGTGTGTGTGTGTGTGTGGATACATTTCGAAGATTCCCATCAGATTAACAGTCCTTTTGATAATGTGAGAGACGATTGAAATTTGACCTGTTGGGCACAATTATGCTTCTACGCGCACACACACACACACACACACGCACACACACACACACACACACACACACACACACACACACACACACACACACACACACACACACACATCCCAGCAGAGGCAAATGGTTGCACGTTAGACTCGGTCTTCGTGGAAGAGCACAGTAAGTTCTCACCTTGTACACTAATCATTACACACTTAACAATAGACTGAGTACACTATCGGGTGCGCATGTCCATGATGGAACACTTCTTGGGTGGACCAACATCCTGTCGAGGTGGTGAAGTAACCCACCAAGACTCAGAAGACCAACGTCTGTCTAGCCACCGTGAACCATAGCAGGAATAGGTTAACTCGAGGAAATATACATAAACATATTCTTGACCTTGTGCACGTCTCAGGTCGGCTAAAGGTCATCCAGGATATGCTTATATGACTTAATATAGACAGGTTACTTCGTCAGATGTGTCAGTCCTTTGTGACCCAACATTTGTTGCTCAGAACCAGGGGGGGGGGGGTGACTTAATGACATACGTTGATAGTAATCTCGCAAGTAAAGTTGACCTTAGTTGGCCTGTGTTTACCTCTAACCATCTAGTAATTATGTCACGCGGCGTCACCATATACATTACGCAGCTTTTGTATGTTCTCTTGACAATATTGTGACAAGAGTTGTATTATTGCCATCTGTCTGTTTCTTTCTTTACTTCCTGTTTGTTAATGCTTCTCGTCATCCCTAGTTGCCAATTCTTAACTCTCTCTCTCTCTCTCTCTCTCTCTCTCTCTCTCTCTCTCTCTCTCAACATACTCAGGAACAGCCATAAGATACACTTTCCTGCAATATTCTAACCCTCAAGCCGTAGGCTGTGGCAGAGCAACGTCACAAAAATCACTAAAGAACTATAACTCATACGAGGCGGGAAAGGCGATTAAGTAGTTCCGAAACGTCCAAAATTTAATACTTGTTACAGGAATACTAAAACCAGGGCCTCACTACATGCAAGACACTGGAGACTGTTCGCCAGGCGTAAGTCCTTACAAGGTTCTGTCAATGAGGAGTAAAGGGGTCACACATGGTCGCCTTTCAGCGTTCTAATAAGGTACGTGAGAAACAAAACAACGCGGAGGGTAAGTCTTATGTTGCGTGACCGCTTCTAGTATGTCAATTCAGGTGGTTCGAACTTTAGTAGGAAGTCCTGGAAATCTGGGTGCCGGGGTCACCTTAAATACGCTACCCATCTCTAAGAAACTTAAGTCTCCAAATGGTTGAGTGTAAATTCTCTTTTATTAAGAAGGTTTCAGGCTTCAAGTCTGTCCACACGAGAGTGAAAATTGTACAAGGGAACACAGGGTGAGACATACGGTGATACATGTGGCAGACAAGATGAGGACCAGTATGTCTCTCCCTGAGTCACCTCGATTATTATGTGGCCAGATGCGGCACACTAATTATGTCCATGTAAGGAAGAATGCCAGAGTAGCTATGTCAACTGTTATTAACTACCATCGTTTTAAGTCATGTTGAGGGGAAAAAATTATATATATATATATATATATATATATATATATATATATATATATATATATATATATATATATATATATATATATATACAACAGTTCCCGGGCGGAAGGTAACGAGGCCCGACCAGCTCTCTTGCGGGGTGAGGGAAGGGCCCACACTCACTAGTCGCCGCCACAGACCTCACCACCTCTAAGTTAATTAAAGGAGCTCCACTACATTCTCATATTATTAAAGAATTCAGTGTAAATAAAACAAAAAATCCCTCTGAGCACCTCCAACATTAATTTCCGGAAATAAGTACTTAGCAGCATTCCAATGTAGATACGGGAATGCTGAGGAATGTGTGGGGAGGCTGGCAACTTGGTATCCCACCCGGATTAACCCGGCTAGTTGCATTCACAAACACTGTATTAATTTGCTTCTATTAATCCTTAAGCGTTCATTTGTTTTCATGCAGGGTGTTAGGAGAGCGAGGGAGTGGGGAGGAGGAGGAGGAGATGATGAGTGTGTGTGTGTGTGTGTGTGTGTGTGTGTGTGTTGAACTCTGACCTAGAAGAAATGAAAAATGCAGAGAGACTGGGTAGGTGTAGCAGTAATGAATATGACAAATTTTGTGACAAGAGGTACCGGTATGGCCAGCATAAGGACAGAACCAGACAATGTGATGTAGTCGTGGCCGTTGGAGGTGCTGTACCCATACCGAAACACTCAACATGTAAACGTTGTGATAAATCTTTAAATCATACACTTGAACATTATATTATTGAATGTGACGCTGTCAAAGACTTCAGGCCACCTGGCCTATTGTATCATGAACCATGTAATTACTACATTGAATCAGGAGTGCTTGAGGACATTCTTGCAGTCTATCCATATTTTGGTAGCCCACACTGATTAGTCCTCAAATAGAATATGAATTATACTATATATGAACCATTGTCCTACGTTGCAGTGAACAGTGATATCACCCACATGAATATGAACTATACTATTAATGAATCTGATCTATATGTTTGTGTATGAACCTTTGTCCTGCGTGGCAGTGAGAAGTGATAGCACCCTCAGTGGAAGACCTGACTGAATTACCCAGAATAGGCAAACTGTACTCTAAGCTTTGCCAATAAATTTGTTAATCGTTAAGACGTGGGGGGGGGGGGGGGCTCGTTAGAGCCAAGCTCTCACTTCACGCCACCCCAAAATGGCGAAGGCAGCAAGCCTCCAGAAGAGGTTTTAACACTAAGCATCTGGAGGATCCAGCGGCAGCACAGGCTCTCAGAGAGCAGCTCGAACATGGGCTGATAAACAACCCGACAATAAACAACCCAAATCCCAGTGCCGAATGGGATATTTTCGACACTGTCAAGACAAAAACTTGTAGAGACACCCCCGGCCAGATCGAAAGAATACACCAGGATTGATTTGATGAAAATGACCCGGCAATGAATGTACTCGTCGATGATAAACGTGCTGCTTTAACTGACTGGCAGAACAACCTTCAGTCTAGGACCAAAGCTGATACATTCCACAAAAAGGAAGCAACGGCCCAGCAGGAACTTCGTAATCTAAAGCACGACTGGTTTAAAAATAAATCATATGAAACACAAAAATTTGCAGATCAGCACAAGATGTGTGAAATTTTCAATTCCACTAAAACATTTTTTGGGCCAATCACTCGTGGCGCAGCCCCCTCCGCTCACCCGACGGTAACTCGATGATTAAACACGATGAAGGCCTCCTTCAGCGCTGGAAAGATCACTACCATTCACTGATGTGGATGTCTTGACTACCCAGCAGGTCCCTCAGCACCCAGAGCTGACCTACCTCAGCTGTCCTCCATCCCTGGATGAAGTAGCTACTGCCAACAAATTGATGAAAAATAAAAAAGCGTCAGGGCCTCATGGACTCCCAGCCGAGGTGTATAAAGCAGGAGGACCTCTGCTTACCAGCCATCTCCACTCTCTCTTGGAGAATATATGGGAAAACGAGGAAATCTCCCAAGCTCTTAAAGACGCCTGCATCGTCAATATTTATACAAACAAGGGAGACCGGTCAAACAGTGGCAGCTACCGCGAGATCTCGCTGCTGTCCGTAACTGGCAAGATTATCGCCCGAGTCCTTCTAAACAGACTTCTTCCTGAGGCGGAATACTTTCTCCCAGAATCATTTTGTGGCTTTAGACCATCACGTGGCGCCACTGACATGATTTTTGCTGCCCGTCAGATGCAAGAAAAGTGCAGAGAACAGCGTCGGGACCTGAACAGCGTCGTGACCTGTACACGTCTTCCATCGACCTAACCAAGGCCTTCGACTCGGTCAACAGGGAAGCCCTCTGGTGGACCCTCAACCGTTTTGGCTGCCCACAAAATTCATCGCCATTGTGAGGCAACTCCACGATGGCATGAACGGCAGTGCCCTGTACAATGGGACCCGGTCTGAGTTCTTCCCCATCCAAGCGGTGGTTAAACAAGGATGTGTACTGGCACCAACTCTCTTTTCTATTTTATTGGCTGCCTTCCTTACTCGTGCCAGCGTTAATTGAGCCGGCCGGGTGGACAACAAGTACCGGATGAAGGGTCTTTTCAACATAGGACGACTCCAGGCAGGAACTAAGGTGTCGGCAGCTTCCATTACTGAGCTTCAGTATGCAGACGATCTCACCCTTGTCGCTCACACTGAACGCGACCTAAAGGAGATCCTGAACACCTACACAGATGCTTATGCACACTTCGGCATTGGGGTGAATGTGCGTAAGACTCAGATTTTCTTTCAGCCTGCCCCTGGTTAAGCCACACCTCTACCATCCATCCAGTTTAACAGTACTACCCTCTTTAATGTTACCCAATTTAGGTATCTCGGCTCCCACCTGTCCACCACCGTGAACATCAATTAAGAGATTCAGCATCGGATCAGATGTGCATCTCAAGCCTTTGGCAGACTCCGAAATTGTGTCCTCAGCTGTAGGAAGCTGAAATTATATGCAAAGTTACACGTATATCGAGCAGTAGTCCACACCCTGCTATGTGGCAGTAGGGTGTGTCATACGGAGGCGAATTTTTTTTTTTGAGTTTGAAAAATCGACCCATGGTATTAATGATGTAGTTCTATGTGCAGAATCATGTGATATCTTCAGATTTGAAAAGTTTTCATTTTTTGCTAGGTAAATTTTAACTTGAAATCTTATGAAAATTCAGTATTCCCACCCTTTTACCAACACCACTAAATAGCTTATTTAAAGTAAAGTAAATGTATCAGGTTAATTTATTAGGATGAAAATGATCCAGAATAGTGAAACGAATGATCTTGACACATTTATTAAATTTAATATTCCTTTAGAAAACAAAATCATCAAATCCAAAAACCGGTTTTACTACTACGACCCGGTGTTGCTGCACACCATAGAGAACATGTCTTTCTTGCTTCTGTTTATACTCATCACCTCCCTGCTGACCACCTGAGCTCGGATGTAGCCTTCCCTCCTCTCCTGGCTGTACACGTGACTGCTGGCCTCGCTCACTTGCTGTACACAACGCTCTATACTCTGGGTGTGCGAGGGCCAAGCAGGGACATGCATGGGGTTGTCCAGGAAGGCTCTGACTTGAACATTGGTGAGGCTGCAGGTAAGAGGGGGCTCACTGCCAGCCTGGATGTTATCCAGATCTATGAGATCAGTGAGGGTCTTGGCACCTAGATTGACTTCAGGAGTCTTCCTGACCCTGAAGGAATCGTCACCAACTGATTCGTCATGCCCAGATCCTCCCATAAGTCTCATATCCAAGATCTTTTTGACTGCCACTCTTCTCTCCTCCTCATCCTTACTGCAGAGCATTGTCTGCAGAACTGCCTCGGGATGAGCATACCAGGAAGATCTCCTCACAGTCTGCTCCACAATCTGAACAACCTTCCTTGGCTGACTCCTCAGGAGCTCAAGCTGGAAGAGAACATGCCTCGGACCTTCGGAAAACGATGACTTGACCTTGGTGTTGAACCGATTTGGCAAGTAGACACTCACGATGAATTGGACAATAAGTCTCAGGTTGTGAAGCTGGTTCCCTTTCAGTTTATGATGAGCGACCCAAATTCTGCAGAACCTGAGAGCCGTTGTGAGCCACCTAGAATGTGAGACTGGACCTATCTGCAGGTAAGCAAGTCTATCAGGCATGACCCCAGTTTTGATGGCACTGCAAATCATGTAACCATAGTACTGGTCAGTACTCAGGTCGTCAATGACAGTATGTGCAAGCTCAACGAGTGGAGGGCCAACTGTGATTTTTTCAAAGCTCGGATTTATTTCTAACTCAGTGGCAGAGTCTAGCATCTTGCCAAGAGGACCAGACCATCTGTTGTTTGAAAGAGTCTTGCCATCCAGCTCCTGGATCAGATGTCTGAGTGGCAACTCGTTGGTGTGGAGGTCACAAACAATCCAGACCAGCTTCCTCCCAATCTTCCGCTGTATCCACTGTATGACCCCCCTTGCCACCCTGTGTTCGTGTTGGTGCTGTCCCCTCCAATGGCCTGCAGGGTCTGGTCTACGTTCCTCTCTCTGAGCCAGTTCACAATGTTATCTGCCACTATCTCAGCTGGTTTCCTGATTTCATCTTTCTCTGGAGTGAAATGCCACAAATACTTCCCTCCTGGTTCACTGCAGCAGGAGTAGTGTTCCTCCTTCACCATGGCAGGGAACAACTTGTCAGAATCTCCAACTTTCATGAACACTTTAGTGTCATCCCTTCTCCCATCAAAGAACAAACAATTGATTCCATTTTCTCTTATCCCCTTATCAAACTCCTCTTCTAGGTTACTGACAAGTTTCTCCTGAGCTCTCCTTACTTTGTTATGATCTATCACCAGGTGAACATCATCAGGTGTTATCAAACCACCGTCAATCCAGGCAGCTGTTGCTATCTCTGCAGTTTCTCTGAGACCAGTGTGGTGTCGCATGCTGGCCAGAGCTATGCACGGGATATCTTTCCTATTTCGAATCTTATGCCTGGAAGGTTTGGGATCATTATTTTCTGGGTTAGGGACAAAGTCACCATTCTCCTGGTCAGCACTCGGATCAGCCATGGGGAAGTCATTAAACTCTGAATCAGCTTGACTCCAATCATCGGCCTTTTTTAACTCACCCTGGGCCTTCTTAAGTCTCATTTCCTCGGCAACTCTCCTCCTCTTCTGTCTCTCTGTGGCAGCCTCCTGTCTCTTGGACTCCGGAATATCTTGGCTAGAAATCATGAGAGCCCCTATACTGCCAGTCTTCTCTCTCTGTGCTTTGACAAATGCCAGTTCGATCACAGGAATCTTCAGTTCACGCTTGCAAATACAGGAGATGTGGGCCTCGGATTTACAGTCACGATCGCATCCAAACTCAGGACAGAGAACAATTGGGCACTTGCAAGTAATTATGTCAAATAACTGGTCCAGTTGCTTGGCAAAGCTGTACTTAACTGCAAGTTTTCCTCTCCCAAGAGAGATATCTCTTGCCTTTTCCCAACTGGCTAGCAGTCTCTCACTAATCTTCTTCTGACTTGTTATGACTGGAGGCTTGAACTGAGCGTTAGCCAGAGTGTACTGTGCCAAGACAGCTTTGGTCATATCACTGGCAATGTCTTTGTTTGTGTAAGTTCTTTGGTTCTTTTCACTGATTTGCCTGATTAAAACACCGTATCTCAAAGCATCTCTCAATGTAGGCAACTCCGACTTCAGGAACTCTCTCCCAGACCCAAGATAGTGACTGAGATGGCTGGATTTTTGGTTCCTCGTCCTGACACAAGCAGCCATCGCAAATATTATCAACTTATAAATGCATCAGAATCTGAAACAGAAAAAAATATTGTTAGTTGGGTTGTTAAAGAATGAAGTCAGAAAGCAATGGTCACTATTTAATTGTAATGCACTAATGCAGCTGTACGTTAGATTTTCGATAAATTTCACGCTAAAATTTACCTAGCAAAAGGTTGCAAAATATTGCAACTGAAATTATTTTCTGTTTATATACACTAAAATCTACCAAAAAAGTGATGGGCCATTAGTTTTAGCTGATCTTCCCTCCTATGACACACCCTAATGTGGCAGCGAGACATGGGTCACATGCAGGAGGCACCTCAAGGTACATGAAAACTTTCACCAATGTAGTCTACGTTCCATCCTCTGAGTTCGCTGGGAAGATAAGAGAATAAATGCCAGTATTCTTGCTGACACCAACTGTAGAAGCATCGAGGCTACCAGTATCCATGAGAAACTACGCTAAACTGGCCATGTTACCCTCATGGACGACAGTACACTGCCAAAAGCAGCTACCTTACAGTCACCTAACGAATAATAAAACTAAAGCTGGCGGGCAACTGAAAAGGTATAAGGATAGTCTTAAGACAAACCTGGAAAAGTTCCAAATCGACCCCCTCACATGGGAGACGATTCCTCCACACCGTAATGCTTGGAGGAGCACCAAACAAGAAGGTGTCAATACTTTCGAGTTAGCCTGACTGCATAACGAGGCAGACAAGCGCCAACTCCGGAAAGACGCTGCCGCCGCCCCTCCCGCACTAGATGCAGCCCCCCACATGTGCAACATCTGTGATCGAATCTGCCGGTCCCATATCGGCCTCTTTAGTCACCTCAGAACTCACCAACCTAGGTGACATCCTTAATAACTCACATCATTGTATCATAGCTGAATGATCGTCATACTCGATTCCTAGTGACAGCAAAGTAGTAGTAGGGTGTTTGTGTGTGTGTGTGTGTATCCTCGCCTCGCAAGCGAGCGGACCCGAGTTCGATCCTCAGGCAGGGTGAAACTATGGGCAAGTTTCTTTACGCCATTTGCCTCTGTCTACCCAACAGTAATTGGGAACCTGGATGTTAATCGATTTGCGGATCGTATTCCTGGGTAATGGTTAGCCAGTTCAGTTGGCGAGTTGTCCGGTCTTCTCGGACTATTACGTGACACTGGGTCATGCAGCTCGTTAACTTATGGTGTGATTGTTGTGTTGGCGACAGCTCCTACACCTTAACAAATTGACGCCTAGTAGGCCCTTGGGCCCGCCATCCTCGATTTCGAGGGGCTCCCATTATTTTATTTTATTAGTGTGTGTGTGTGTGTGTGTGTGTGTGTGTGTGTGTGTGTGTGTGTGTGTGTGTGTGTGTGAGGGAAGGAAGAGGAGAAGAAGAAGTGACAAAGTAAGGGTAGGGAGACGAAGTTAAAACACAACGGAATAGTGGGAGAGAAGAAGGAGTGGTGGGGAGGGAGGAGTGGTGGGGAGGGAGGAGTGGCAGGGAGGAAGGAGAGGCAGGGGGGAAGGAGTGGTGGGGAGGAAGGAGTAGCAGGGAGGAAGGAGGGGCAGGGAGGAAGGAGAGGCACGGGGGAAGGAGTGGTGGGGAGGAAGGAGAGGCAGGAGGGAAGGAGTGGTGGGGAGGAAGGAGAGGCAGGGGGGAAGGAGTGGTAGGGAGGAAGGAGAGGCAGGGGGGAAGGAGTGGTGGGGAGGAAGGAGTGGCAGGGGGAAGGAGCGGCAGGGAGGAAGGAGAGGCAGGGAGGAAGGGGTGGTGGGGAGGAAGGAGTGGCAGGGAGGAAGGAGAGGCAGAGAGGAAGGAGAGGCAGGGAGGAAGGAGTGGTGGGGAGGAAGGAGTGGCAAGGAGGAAGGAGTGGCAAGGAGGAAGGAGTGGCAGGGGGGAAGGAGAGGCAGGGAGGAAGGTGTGGCATGGAGGAAGGAGAGGCAGGGGGGAAGGAGTGGCAGGGAGGAAGAAGTGACTGGGAGGAAGGATTCACAGGGGAAGGATTGACAGGGAGGAAGGAGAGGCAGGGGGAAGGAGTGGTGGGGAGGAAGGAGAGGCAGGGGGGAAGGAGTGGTGGGGAGGAAGGAGAGGCAGGGGGGAAGGAGTGGCAGGGAGGAAGGAGTAGCAGGGGGGAAGGAGAGGCAGGGGGAAGGAGTGGTGGGGAGGAAGGAGAGGCAGGGGGGAAGGAGTGGTGGGGAGGAAGGAGAGGCAGGGGGGAAGGAGTGGTGGGGAGGAAGGAGAGGCAAGGGGGAAGGAATAGCAGGGGGGAAGGAGAGGCAGGGGGAAGGAGTGGTGGGGAGGAAGGAGAGGCAGGGGGGAAGGAGTGGTGGGGAGGAAGGAGA
>CAUDMG010003604.1:2195000-2285000 GCA_958450375.1 Homarus gammarus
GGGGAACTTGGTGCGTGTGAGAGAAAATGAGGGGTACTTATCTTGTTGAAACTGTAAAAGAGGTATATACTTGTGTCGTTGACTTTGTAAAAAGACGAGAATTCATTTATCTTGAATTCATTCTTTAGAAAGAAAACTAGTGGGAAAAATAGATGGGAAAGTGAGAACTGAAATAAAAATTAAAGTGAGATTGTTTGTTGTAAATCAGACCACAAATACACAGTAGTTCTGGGTGTATCAGTTATCAACACCCGCAGCGATAATACATGAGTCCTGGTAATATAAAAGTGAATATCGCGCCTCAACGATGTAATACCTGTGATACAAAAAAAAAACTTTCGAATGATTTAGTGTAAGGACGAATTCACTGCAACTTGGAGTTGAATTAAGTAATAGATTTGACGTATTAACCCTTTCGATGTGATTCCAGAGCCTATGCGGTAAAAATTTTCCCGACCACACTTTTCATCTTATTGCCAGATAAAGTCATCCTGTTCGATCAGAGACATGTATAGAGGCGGCCACACCCACAAATTATCTCTAGGCCTGCCCTCTAGGTCGAGGGCAGACGTGCATTCAGGCATCCCTGCTGCGGTCTGAGTTCCCGGGAAATTGAGGAGCAATTGAGGTTGTCTTGTGAAGAGGAAGATGTGGATGATCATTGATATGCCTATAGTAGTGATAGCGATGTGGTAGAATTTGATGAAGATGAACTGTAAAGTGATGGGGGTGATAGCGAGTCAGCTGACACACGTGGTGACCGGCCTGGGCCTATTAACGTTCCCAGCAGAAGAGAACAGAGTGGCTTGTCGTGGATTTGGAATGAAAGATTCCTTACACTTCGTAATCTGTCATTCAATGAAGTGAATTCCGGGACAGAGACAGGCTTAGGCATTACTGATGAATCCACATGACTGGACTATTTCCAGTTATCGTTTGGAAATAAGTTGATAGATTATATTGTGACACAAACAATCAAACAAATATTTCGCTCAAACGCTGGAAAAAGTGGTACTGCGTATGAGGGCCTGCATGAAAGAGTGAAAAAATACTGACACTGGAGACACCAGTTTATTGTTGGTCTCATGCTACTGGTGCCTCTCACCAAGAAACATACTATAGTATCACACGGTGCATTAAGACACAGATAATCATGACTAGAAAAAATTTAAGTTATTATTAAGTTTTCTGCATTTCGCCGACAACACTTCCTGAGCATGAGAGACTGTAGAAAATACCCAGCGTATTTTCTGTCCTGAGGAAGAAATTCACAGATATGTTTCCTCCCTTCCAGAAGATGGTCATTGACGATTCATTGATCCATTTCAAAGATCGTCTTGCATTCAAGCTATATATCCCCAGTAAAATACATTGATTGAGGATAAAAATATTTATTCTTCGTGATTCTGACACAGATGTTGTGCTTCAAGTGATTGCCTACACTGTTAAAAAAAATCTTGTAAAATTTACAGAAAATTCACTGGTAATATTGTTGCCAAACATTTTCTGTATAATTTACAGAGATTCTGTATATATTTTTACATAAAATATCTGTTGAATTAACAGATTGTTGGAAGTTATTGGAACAACTTGTCCCTGAATACGAATTCGCAACTTTCGATTTACAGCAGGTACCTACCTTGCTGCTAGGTGAACAGGGACCAAGGGGACTAGGAAGAGTGTCCAAACTTCTGCCGGCCCGGGAATCGAACCCGTGACATCTTGCTTGCGAGGCAAGAGCGGTACCACTCAACCAGCGACCCCCCCCCCCCCCATGTGGTGATGATGTGACGTTCTTTGAAATAATGTAAACAAACACGGACATACGACGACCGTGATGCACAAACAACCGCCAACCGCATATTCAGTCAATACATGTAAAAATAACAGCGTTAACATGCAATTTTGAATGTTCTTTGCATCATGAAGTGTATATAGTATGATAAAATGTCAGTTTATATTGATAATTAAACAAATTGAAACAGAGAAAGAGAGTGTCTGAAATATTTTACAGAACAAGAAAAGTAATTCAAATAACTAAGTTTTCCTGGTCGGAAATACAGAAGAAACATGTAAAAAATACTGAATTTTCTAACAGTGTATATACTGGTGCCCACACAAACAGTGCCAAAAATAACTGTTGAAGAAGGCCATATACTCTTTACCGATTGGTATACGAGCCCTGAGTTGTTTAAATACTTGAATATAAGAACTTGTAGAACTGTGAGAGCCTCGAGGAAGTAAATTCCAAAACTCGATAAACAAGAGTGAATTCAAGACCGTATATTTAAATGAGATCAGATGTCAGAAAAGGCAAGACAAACGTGACGTAGAGTTGTGGGTAAACAAAATTCGGCAGGAAGGGAGGGAGGGTGGGAAGTGGAGGTTAAGAGTCTGAGATTATCTTTCCACACCGAAATCTTTTTGTCCACAACTGTACATATTTTTTCAACTATGCAGACAGGAAGGAGGCTGGGCAGTGGTAAAGTAAATCATACAACTAGTGAAAAAAAAGTAACCGGAGGCGATATTGGATTACAACATCAACATGCGACTTATCGTCCAGTCAGATATGCAAATTGGTGGTGTTGAATTTGTAGAAAAATCAGTAAATGGTAAAAATATATTTTTTTTTTGCCATCTTGTTGATGTAGCTGTGTAAAATTGTTTTTTTCCGTACAAAGTAGAAACTGGCGTGTGTGAGTATATGCGTGTTGGAAATGCTTGTGTGCATGTATATTAGGGTGGTCCCGAAATTTTTTTTGGTTTAAATTTCAACGACCACCCTGCCTAAGTGTGTGTATACTATTAAAACAATGATCTGTCATTTTTTTAAAAAATTTGGATAAAATTTAGAGGTGCCACAAAGACTATCTAGTTTTTATATTGAACAAGTACCGGTAAATGTGTAAATCGTATACAATACATAGTCAATATCAATACAGTTAGTTGTTAATAGTTGTAATACAGCAAAATCAATGAAATTTAGCAACACAGGTCATTCTTCTTGAGTGCCTCTATTACAGTCCTTTTTAGAGAATTTGGAAAGTTCTTTCGATGATCACTGACCACCTGGAGTAGAAATTGGCGTTGTTCCTCATCCTTTGTTATTACATGGATGTAATCTTGGATGAGTGCCACACCTCTCTCAGCCACATCGTTAACCACTTTCATTGTCTTGAGCTTCTTTTGTGCTTTGCAATAACCTGCATTAGTTTGCCACAAAGATGGGGACAACTGTAGAAAGTCAGTTGGCAGATTGAGCATGTCAAAAAATTTACTTGTTGCAGAAGACACAAAATCTTCAAGGTGAATGTCATTCACGTCTTGAGGCTTAACCACTGCCTTCATGCCGTTACCATTTTGAGCCTTTTTTAGACTGTCCACCATCCTCTGCTTTGTTTCATCACCAACATTCATATCAAAGAAGGCAAAGCCAACAACTTCTTCATTGAGGTACCACAGATGATTGATAAATTTGCGGCAAGCCTCTTCTGAAACCTCCTTGTCAACTTTTCTGTAGTCAGAAATCTTCTTCAGGAAGAGCAGGTCATTTGCTGGAGCTTGAACTGGCAAAGTAGCCAGGAACCATGCTTTAAAGTATACAAGGACAGCAAATCGAACCACCCTACCGAGTCCTTTGACTTCTCGGGCTGTCAACTTGAATTGTGACCGGAACATCCATATTTTGAAGGAATACAACAGCTTTGCCATCCACCTGGCTCTGTGCATGGCCCCAGGTTTCCTGAAAGATATCTTGCGGTGTGGAGTTCCTCCCAGGAATATAACAACCAATTCGAGTAATTCTCTATAGTCTTCCCGTGGCTGATTATCATTAAGGAAGCTCAATGCATTTTTCAGCAGACCTTCTCGATTTTCAGTCACAACCAAATCCATTTCTTGATCAGTGGCAGCTGTACCACTCTGCACAATGTTGGGCCAAAATGCTTGAAATCTCTTAAAATCAAGTATATCTGGCCCAGTTGATGGACCCATTACACGGTCAAATACTCCACCGATCACAACCTCATGCACATGATGACGGCATGGCAACCGTAGGAGATTTTTCTCCAGTTTAATTTCGATGAGCTTACAGGCCCCAGTGTGGCGTCCAGTGTTGCTGCTTGTAGTGTCAAAAGACATTGCCACTATATAGTCTTTTAATTTCCAATCTTTGACCACTTCAACCACAGCATTAGCCATCGCTTCACCAGTTCCATTGGGCAACTTTGATACATTCAGCAATTGTTCATTCTCTTCATAGGACACAATGATTGGCAATCGATCATAAGTTTCTTTACCACCAGCTGTTTCAGGAAGTAGCTTTCCATCCCAATGAACAACAAGAGGGATTGTTGGATCAAGATTAAGTATAAATTGTTCTTTGGCAGACTTAAAAGACTGAACTCTCAACTTCATTCTTGATTGTCGAATTGTCTTCCGGTTGACTGCTATGTCTTCCACGTTGTGACCTAAAGTTTGAGCTGCTGCAGCAATCAAATGCACAGCATCACGATCACTAGTCTTGGTGCGATCTAGTGCTTTGGCCAGAACAGGGGACATTATGTTTTTTGCACGTGGTTTCCCAGGTTTTGATTTTTTGGGAGGAGAACACTCTGACGCTGAAGAATTTACTTGTTCCTCAGACTCAGATGATGATGAGAATGGCGGATTCATTCCTTGTTTTTCATCTTCTTTTGTTTTCTGTGCCAAAGCTTTTGAAAAGCGAGCACGTTCTTCTTCTTTTCGTATTGCCAAGCGGACTTCTTTTGCTGCTAGTTCTTTATCAACTCTACCCAAGTATCCTTTCCTTCCATCTCGTTGTGCTAGAAGGAATTGTGTCAAGTTGTGCCCCTGGCTGGTGGCACCCCTAAACATCCCTCAATTTGGTTGAAATTGTTTGGGTTATATTATTTTGGTAGTTCTTATAAAAGGGCAGGGTGGTTGTGATCATATTCTGAAAAAAAAATTTTAACCCCCATTTCGGGACCACCCTAATGTATATGTGCGTATATGCGAGTGAGTCAGTGTGTGTTTATGTACAGTATGTGATGAAATGAGACATATTACAGGGGCGAATCCAGGAATATCGAAAAGAGGGATCCAAGATGTTGTGGCAGGGGGAACATGGTGAGCGCAGCGAGCCCACCCAACTGGGGGGGAGGGGTCGGGTTGAAATCTAACCAATACCATGTGCATTTTGAGGTCATTTTGAGGCCATGCGCACTTGATATTAGGAAATATTCTGAAGTCAATAGTAAATACATTCTACCATACAAAAATACCTGAGTACAATACTGCATTAAGGAAAAAGTATTGGGATTTTTTGGTGAAAAGAGGGTCCGAACCCCCCAGACCCCCCCCCCCCCCCCCCCCGATCCAAAAATTGATCATTATGTCTGAGCAGTGCAGCCTACCGCGCCGGGCCCAACCTAAGTGTTTGTGGATGCGTGTGCGTATATATATATATATCTGTAGTGATGATGAATGGTGTTATATGTAGTGATGATGGATGGTGTTATATGTAGTGATGATGGATGGTGTTATATGTAGTGATGATGGATGATGTTATATGTAGTGATGATGGATGGTGTTATACGTAGTGATGATGGATGGTGTTATATGTAGTGATGATGTATGATGTTATATGTAGTGATGATGGATGGTGTTATATGTAGTGATGATGTATGATGTTATATGTAGTGATGATGGATGTTGTTTTATGTAGTGATGATGGATGGTGTTATATGTAATGATGATGGATGGTGTTATATGTAGTGATGATGGATGATGTTATATGTAGTGATAATGGATGTTGTTATATGTAGTGATGATGACTGGTGTTATATGTAGTGATGATGGATGGTGTTATATGTAGTGATGATGGTGACGGTGGTAGTGGCAGTGGTAGTGGTGGTGATGGTGATAGCGGCATGTTTGTGGTGATATTGATGGCGGTAGAGACTGGTGGATAGTAGTGGTAATGATGTTGGTGGTAATGATGATGGTGATAGTAGTGGTGGTAGTGATGATGGTGGTAGTAGTGATGGTAGTGATGGTGGTGCTATATGTAAGGTGATGATGGATGGTGTTATATGTAGTGATGATGGATGGTGTTATATGTAGTGATGATGGATGTTGTTATATGTAGTGATGATGGATGGTGTTACATGTAGTGATGATGGATGGTGTTATATGTAGCAATGATGGATGATGTTATATGTAGTGATGATGGGTGGTGTTATATGTAGTGATGATTAGACAATAAAATAATAACAGTTTAATGCTAAAATAATATACTTTGCTGTACCGTTGTAGTGAAAAACATGGTGGCATTTACATACACCGTTAATGAACTATTGATGGAAGAAGAAGTTTTGGGGACTGAACAGTGAGACAATGTGGAGCCTCCCGGAGGGTGGCGTCCTACCGTGGCCTAGCGGATGAGCCGCCCAGAGGGCGGCGATTCTGCTAGTGTATATATATATATATATATAGAGAGAGAGAGAGAGAGAGAGAGAGAGAGAGAGAGAGAGGTATATTTGTATGCGTCTAAACAAATATTGTGGTCAAATACTGTTACTTTTTACATGCATTTTCTGTTTTGCATCGTATGACACAATTTAAGAAAGGCAAAAATTCTATTTAATTTTATTTTTCTTAAATTGTCAACTTTTCCTTCGCACTGTAGTGCAGCTGTTAAGGGATATGATCGTGCAAAACGGTACAAAAGTATGAAACTTTGCATGTGAGTCAGGTAAGCCCTAGTGGTCAAAATAGAGCTGGGTAGCCTACCCATTCCAATATGACCGCCGCTCAAATATTATATGATGCACATCTTAGCTTTTAGACCACTAACGAGGGTGATCTTGGCATGTAAGGTCAATAAATCCAAATACCAATATCTGATAGACTTTTAATACCATAGGTACTATTTTCATTGAAAATCCAGGATACTTAGGATACTAAAGAGATTACTTGTCTGCAATATATGACCACTTTTCTGTTGCTTCATTCATCGTGACCAGCTCCATGGAGCTTAAATATACTGTATACATTCTCTGGTAAATTTGAAACTGACTGTGAAAGTAATGCTATGCCTTGTTCCCTCAATACACTTATCCGTATGATTCTGGAAGGACCAGACAAGAAAACACAGAGCAAAACTAACTCGACAAAAGATCACATTGCAGTTGTTTTGTAAAAGCTTTGAATCTTGAAATAATGTTTCTGTATATAGTTTATTCGATTGATAAGGGTAAGCAACTTCCTGGTGTATGTCCAGTGTCTTCTACAGATAGCCCAGTGGTTTTTTGTCCTTGATCACATATATTATGCTAGATGGTTATCAGTGCAAATAAGTGACATTGGTCAATCTACGTATAAGCCATGCTGAGATTTTGACGAATTTGTGAATGGTAACTTTGTCGTTCAAAAGTCAGCAAACACATTCTCTGCTATGGCAATTGACGGGAGGCCCTTGAAAGATGGATAATTGCAGGGCCTGTGATATCACACATGATGTCTGAATATGAAGACCGTGCAAACAAGTCTACCAGACATCAGGGACAGTCCCCAAGCATCTAAAGGGCTTTTGCTAAAGATGTTACCCCATTGGTAGAAATAATAGAAGAGATGGGTAACCCATTTCTTGAAGATAGTGGCGACCTCTGCTCACTTCATACCAAATCTCTATAGATAAACAAACAGTATGTAAGGTATATTCAGCTGACAGGTGAACGAAATACTGTAGACTTGTCATTGACATAATTTCAAAAAAACAATATTGGTTTCTTTAACATAAAACAACAAAAACAGCAAACAAAAGGAAAACAACTGTGGGCACTTTTCAAAACAAAGTGTTACTTATTTTCACGCTTGTACAGCACATTGCTTCCCAATCAAGAAAAGGAGACCTGGGTGCCTTTTTTCCAGCATGAGAATCAAGCGTTTCCTCCTTCACCATCTGATATGGATCAGCTCTACCAAGGATAAGAGTGAGACACAGTTAACAGTCTTACAGATATATGTCATCCATCACAATATGCTTCAAGTGTTGATGGATAGATATTTGATAGAGCATTATATTGTCTGAGGTTCATATAACTCCCTTCTTACCATAGAGTCCCAGGTCCGTGTTACTCGGTCAGGAACGGCCATATTAATCCCTGTCACAATGAGGTGACTCTGTTTGACATTACTTAATAGATTCGTGCAGTTAAGACATACAGACAGATAGATTATACATTTAGAAAGATGGAAATGAAGATGAAGATTCAGAAAGATAAATAAACAGAAGGACATATGGACAGGTAGATATAGTGAGGACTCTAGGACCTGTGGTTACAGAAACAAACTGCCGTCTCTAATATGAGAATAATTGTCATTATCGTTGGAGAATCTCATGGAGGAATGAAAATCCAGTTTTGACATCATGGAAGACTTATTTAAAACATCAACATATTTGTATCATTAACATGAGCATCATCCTGCAGAGCAACTAAAATAAATAACTTCAAAACTACAGAAATTTATTCCATTATATAGTTATAACAAGGAAGCGGCCAGCAGTGGAGGACGCGTAATGACTTGTTTCTTGAAATTCGATGGTCATTTCACTTTTAACAGCATTACTGCCGGTAAATAATGACTAAAACATGATAATTTCCTGTTTCTTGTGAAAGTTGATTTCTTAAATTGCGGAAACGTAGCAGATGAACTCAAATTAGATATGTTTTTGGATTTCTCAAAGAGTGGCTTACGGACCAAATTGGAATGTTTTAGTGGAAAATTTGTGGAGAGAAAGAGACAAGTTAAGAATTAGACTACAGCCCCGAGAGCGGTGACCGGGGATAGATACAGAAATATAAATCACAGTCATGGTTGTAGTTCAATACCAGATCTTAAATACAGCCCGTGTCTCTCAGTGTAGTAAACTGAGTGCCAGAATTCTTGTATCTGTGTCATCAAGATTTTTACTCGGTCGATCACCTACTTAAGATCATGACTCCTTAGTTAGGAGAGTTTAATCACTGTCTTTCCTCCTCACATGAAGATCATATTGTTAGGGATGAAAATAAACATTTTAAAAGAGGAGTATCTTGCAAAAACGGAATTGAAAAGGAAATAAGTATCTTCTGAGGTAGAATTTCGCAGTATTAGAAGAGGAGAATCAGTCATCGTGAAGGTCGGTGAGCGTGACCTGTTAATTACTCTTTATCGTCGAGTTATTCTCAGATCTTCAGACACTCCACTTGGAACTAGCTCCCGTAAAGCCACACAGGACGGCATCTGTCAGGTCCACACCGAGACACAGTATCGGCTTGAGGAATGAGCTAACTAAACTCCACAGTCGATTTTCCTACATCATCTATAGGAGGGTGTGATGGGTCACACTATCACAATCCAGTTAGGACAATAGAAACATCTTTTGGGTATTATTGGCAAGTCTTCTCGTCGACAAAGAGGAATTGGAAACCGGAGATTAAAAAAAAAAAATTCAGAGACTCAACAGGAGACGACTCGTGCCGAAAGGTATGCTAGACAATTTCCAAAAGTGAGCGACGGTCGGACGGCACTTGAACATAAGAGTGTCATTTTTGACCAGAAATTTATGGTTAAGTTTATCTTGACAGGATTATAGTACTTTATCTAGAATGTATGCTTCTGGACTCCCCAAATTAATACGACAACAACAAATTGTATACTAAATCAAGGCCGGATATATACAGTCACTGCATATGATCATGACCTGAGTCTTCAGATTCCTTTTGTTACCAATTTGAGAAAAATATACGTGGCATTGATAAAGTTTATAATCTTCCTGCTGATAAAACTTGATGAGAATCAGATAACGTTGTTTTTGCTGCTGTTTGACACGCGGGATACTTCAACATCCAGTACTTACAGTTGACCAAAGTTAATTAAATTAGGTTCAGTACAAAGAGCATGATGCCTTTTATTCGTTGGTTCAAAAACATTAATTTGAATAACAAGTTAGAAGATGTAAAGTGAATTGCTGATAAAATTCCCTGTTGGTGAAAATTGCTGATATTAAAAAACGCATATGGAGAAAAAAGTTTATTTTCGTGCCGAACAAGATTTGTGAATGACCCAACATGGTTCTTCAGGTAGACTATAAGAGGAATTATGACCATCTGTTGACAAAAATTATATACATATATCTGTTAACATCAACCCTTTTTATGTACGCTGCAAAATTTACCGTCCGGACAGAAGGATGAATATACGGTACAACATAGATAAATATGTATAGTTAGGCATAGAAAAATTGGTAAGCAAAGTCATGTATATATATAACAGGTATATAGAGGAGTATATAGTTAAGCTGATAAGTATGGATGGTAAAGAGATAAAACGACAGATATAAATGAGAGGTAGATAGATAAATATGCCTGGATATATGCAGCAAGACTGACATATATATTGCTATATAATAATATGGTAGACAGTGCTCTTTACTAACAGCAGATTAGACTGTGCTGTTAGGTAATACTTTGGTAGAATGCCCATTACTCAATAGCAAAATAAATTTTCTCTCTCTCTCTCTCTCTCTCTCTCTCTCTCTCTCTCTCTCTCTCTCTCTCTCTCTCTCTCTCAGACACACTATATTCAAATAATTTATACTCCTTTAGTACAATTTCCTCTCATACTGAAGTTTGAGATTACTATTCACAATTTTCTCAGTACTTAATCCAGGCAATCTACCGTGACCGCCTGTGTTCTTCTCTAAAGTAATAACAAGTGTGTGTGTGTGTGTGTGTGTGTGTGTGTGTGTCCCGAATGAAAAAATACTCAAAACATTTTTTCAACTTTTACATAACCATACCTACGTGTAAAGCTTTTAATAAACCTTATTAGGAAAACATTGAATTACTCGGTTTCGCCCAAGTGGAGGGATGATAGCACACGACCATCCCCTATTCCAGGCCAGCCACACCTCCCTTCCAAATTCCAACTATGTATCTTCCAAAATGTGGATATGCATTAGGAATACACACATACAGAATGCTTATATATATACTTCATTTTTAGTCCATATAACACGCAGACTTTGAACATAGAATCAACGACCTCTTATGGTACCTCGTGTTTCATACCAGCTGGATTCGGTAAAATGCTACTGACACCACATACGCAGCACGGGCAGTTCCCAATGAGGTTCACGGCGCCATCCATTCACCCATCCACATCCATCCATTCACCCACACACACTCATTCACCAACACACACACACTCATCTACTCACCTACCCAAACCAACACCCTCCCATCTATACCTACCCTCCCAAGCACCCATGCTTACCCACTCACGCAACTACACCTATGCACCCAAGTCCACCCACTTACGTATCCACACTGACGTCCACACACCCACATCCATCCCCTCACGCACCTACATTCACCCACCTAGCACCGACAACTACCCACTCACGTACCCACACCCACGAATCCACATCCACCCACGCACGCAGGTGTTAAACGCCTATGCTCCCTCAGATCAGCTTCACTACACAGATCTCCCAGACTTCGTATGTACTGAACCCACTAGACACAAAAATTAGGTGACCTCACCACTAACACCAATGGTAGGTGACTTATCTTACTACAATGCGCATATGAAGATGCTCAAATCATTGGTGATAGTGAGCCAACACACATTTAAGGCGGGGCTCTAGAAAAGTGAATTGGCTTTAATTAATCATACACAACCCATAGCTCTGATGTAGTCACTGATCTTCTGTCTGAGCACAACTCAATCCAAGCTAGTATGCATGTAGCCAATGCCACCCCACTTAACAGACGTAGACTCACAGAGCAAGTGCATGAAAGCCAGCTCATAGACTTCATCTATGACTGGTACAATGAATACAAGCCTGACAATTACTAAAGTCTCTATGACGATCTTTTTGCTTGGACTTCCACATTTTTCACCAATAATGCCTCCACCAAAAAGAGAAGGAAACGTGGTCAGCATAATTGAAGCAGACCACAGCAGTGTAACAAACACCCACAAGTGTTCAAATTGCTCCAAGCTTCCCTCTCTGCAGTCTGGGAGATATAAACACAATCAGTGGCAAAAACAGTAGACACGTCTCCCATCCAAACCCGCTGCAAAAATCGAATGAGTTAATAACAAAGTGGATTCATGTCTCTAGACATGACATATTACAACTAGGACTCGAGAACTCCTTGATGCGAAGTCTGTAGAGAGAAGTAATCTCATTAACTACATTCTGGGCAAACAGCACGATGAGTGTGATGTTCCATATACTGAGTGGGAGCTTGACGCCGCCCTCGCCAGAGGTAAGTCTACTGCCCCCGGTGAGGACGGAGTCACCTACAATATCGTTAGACTACTTTTATGTATGGAGTAATGCTCAGTAATGCATTGCGTTATGCATAGATCAATATTTTTATGCTCGTTACCTTCACCTTTTGTATGTAAAATACTTTGTATAATTATTCGTGAGCAAAACTGGTACTTGATACCTAAAAATTGTCCTAAAATGTATGTATGTATGTTTAACTATTTTTGCAATTTAATATAGGAGTTGTTTTATATTCGTGCTGTTAGGCTTGTAGACCCCCGGTATATGGGGTTTAGTCAGTCATTGCTGGGCATTGGAAGTGAGAGGACGTAATATTGGTTTAGTTGAGTATTATATATTCAGTGCTGCTCTATTATTATTTATTGTGTGTAAAGTGCAATCAATTGTCGTGTTGTGAGATGGTTTATGGTTTATATACTGTGCACACACTAGTTGTTTATTAAGGATGGAAAACTAAGTGCAGTTTAACTTTGTAATGAGTTATTGCCTACTATGTTTTGTCCTATGTTAAATATTTTCAAGGTCAGTGATCATATTTATTATTTATTCTCTTGATTTAATTTATTCATTCATTATGTAACCTGCACATTTATTATGGTAAACTTTTGTTATTAAATTGTATTTAAATCTTTCGTGACGTGTATAATTCCAAACCTTCACTCCTGAACTGTTGTGATAAAGTAAGAGGCTGTGATTGAACCCATGACGCACAATTTCGTCCTTATGTGTGTTTGTAACTTTCGTATTTTAACATTGTTTGTCGTGAATTGAAGTTACATTAATTTTAAGTGATAATTTGACTAGGTTGTGCTGAGTTGCCAATTTGTTTGTTTTTTGTTGTGCCATATGTGCCCTCGTTATTATATTCATCTTCAACGTAACTCAAGTTGCCAAGTTATGGCATAACACTACTTAAGACGTGTGCCGGGCAATCAATTAATGTCATTGTACAATATGAGTCATGCCGAAAGGCCAACTTCCCGCATTATTGACCAGCAGTATTATTGTACCAATACCAAAGCCAGGACAGCCTGTTGTCTTTCGTCTCACATCACTAGCCAGCTGCCTTTGCAAAATATTTGAGAGGATGGTTCTTGGCAGACTTTTATACAAGATCAGAGAACACATGTCCTCTAACATAAATGGCTTCACCCACGGTAAGAGTGTACATAATTGCATCACCACATTCCTAACCGTACATGGGGATGAAAGGCACAAATACACCACATTTCTGGACCTAAAAGTTACATTTGGTATTGCCAATAGGCAACTTATATTGGATATAGGGGATCGGCTGTTACACTGGATAAGTGGTTACCTCACCAACAGAAGGGCTGCTGCACTGTTTCAGGGTTACAAAAGTGAAGTTAAAGATATGCATCTTGGCACTCCTCAAGGTGGAGTACTTAGTTCCAATTTGTTCAATGTTCTTATGAATGCACTATTAAATGCAATCTCAGACAGTCACAGCAATATTACCGTTAGCTATGGTTATGATATTCATATACATACTAAAACTCATCGTGAAATGCAAACCACCCTGAACCATGTACAGTAGGGAGTGACAGTTTTGCAAAAGTTTTCAAAATCTAATTGCTTGGGTTGGATTATTTGTCTATCGGCCACGCTAATTCCGAATATGTTTGAGTTTTTTACATCATTGCATTAGAAGGTTTGTGGATACTTTTGGGTTTGGCATGAAAAACGCGAAAAAACTGTAAATAATAAAGGGACTGGCAATGTGGCACAACCTGTTAAAATCAAGTTATTGAATTGGATTATTCGACTACTATGTACACTGGTTCATAATATGCTATTGCTTTACAACTCAATGCGCTTCAAATTATGCCGATATTTTTGCTGCAAGTCACCACATACGTATATTTCGAAAACCAGGGCCCAATATTACCAACGGCGTGGATAGATTCCGTGGAATGAATTCAGGACATTCCCGCTCATGGAACATCACCAAACTCCGTATATGTGCCAATGGCAGGTCAATGGCAATATTTACAGAGTTTGTTGAGGCTCCCTGGACGGGAATGCCCTGAATTTATTCCACGGAATCTATTCACGCCGTTGGTAATATTCGTCCTAAGACTGATCAACGAATTCAGCCCAAGTAGCTTGACTTAGACAGTTAAGGACAAAATCTCAGTCCGTACTTTTGAATAAAATATTGTTCAATAGGTGGTGATGTTGAAGTGCTGAAAGTTGTTTTTTCTGTGTTGTTTTGCAGTTAGTTCAAAGGGCCGCCACCAAGATGGGTCGTCCTCAGGTTAGCAACACTCAGCTGCGCCAGGGTAACGATAAGGTGTTCGGGGTTCGGATGCCTCTGCCATCTAACAAGTTGCCTCTGAACAAGGAAGTTGGAAGTGCCCTGGCTTATGAAGCAGAAAACGAGAGGTTAAGGAGAAGAACAAATGCTTTTGATTATATGGATGCCACCAACAAGGTGACTGAGAAGGTACTGGATGTGTATAGGAAGGCCACTGTCCCCACTATCTCTGAAATCAGGGTGAAAATGAGAGTCCACAACCTGTGGAGGATGCGGAGGGAGACGATGATGATGAAGGGAAATGGACAGAAACAGAAAAGGAAGAAAACGAAGAACGGGAAGGTAGAATTATTATAATAATAAACAATTCATTGTTATTTAAGAGCATGAGAAGTTTCCGAGTGTTCTTATATTTGCTTAAATAATAAAGAAAATTTGATCTGAGATTCTTGTGGCAGTCCTCGTTCCTCGTTGTAGTTGAGTTGCCAATTCATTAATATAATTTCTTCGTTATTTAAGCAAATATAAGAACACTCGGAAACTTCTCATGCTCTTAAATAACAATGAATTGTTTATTATTATAATAATTCTACCTTTGGATTGTTTAATATTTATCCTGACAGTGATACAGCCAAAAATAGATCCACCAATCACAATCACCTTTACATACAGCCTTCCTTTACCAAGTATTGCCAGGTAAAATTGCGAGCACGAGACCCAGGGTGGGGTCGGTGCATCTTTGGCTGACTGTACATAGGCTATATACGATCTATGATAGATTACCACGCACCAGTCATGGTCGTTCGTGACGGAAAGGGCATTGGCAAGCTCGAAAAAAAATAAAGCCCTTCGAATTATTTTCGACTGTTTCATGAGCACTAAAGTACTTAATATGAGGAAAGAACTAGGTATACCCAGTGTCCAATATTGAATAATTGAAATCAACCTCATGATAGTACTGAGGTTCTTGCGTGGTGATCCAGACAACATTGCTTCTAAGAAACTGCTAGGATATATGAGTCATGAAACTGGTAAATCTAAATGGATCCAAACTATAGTTAAACAATGATGTTTGGACAAGATCACTAGACCATCTGTATAAAGCTGAGACACAGCAGCTCTTCCTGCCACCCTGGCTGACAGTTCCCATCGATATCACAACACCCACGTACCCGCCTATACGACTGACCACACATAATCTTTATCTCCAACACACTGCCAAAGTGAGAGCTCTTGAACACATACGTAACCTACAGATTGAAAATAACGTCATCGAGACCATCTAGACTGACGGCTCTCTTAACACTGTCTATGGGAGGACTGGAAGTGCTGTCATTGTGACTCAGCCTAACGGTAATGTAATAGAGAAAGGAGCTAAAATTAGTAACTGGGCAGCCACTCTACAAACTAAACTATTTGCCATACTCACAACCGTGGAACTTGTTGAAGACACTGCCACTGACAGTCTCATCATCACTGACTCCTTATCCTCACTGCTTGCTCTTGATACCCTAAACTCAGACTGGTACTCACTTGTCTCACAAGCATGTGTGTCATGTTGGCGGGGGTATCAGAATCAATATGTTGTGATCCCCTCTCACATCGGCATCAGTCAACATGATAGAGTTGATGCCTTAGCTAAACTCGCGTCCAACAATGACAGTGTTGAATACAATCTGGGACTGTCAAACAGAACCTTAAAATTGTAATCAGAAAAGAACTTATTGATGAATTTGAATCATATAGACAAGTGCAAACAAGCACTAGTCACCCTATTGTTCACCATGATGAGATGTATCAAGTAAAGCATGTATATGGAGTAAGTAGCAAGATCACTAGATTACAAGATGTTGTAACCGCTAGGCTATAATGTTAGGATATACAGTAAGTACCTCTGGCAGTATGTTCCTCAGGCACACACTCCAACACTACTGGTGTCTTCGACTGTGAAAAAATAGAACCTTATAGGGATAGATCCAAGCACACTGTGTATGCAATGGCACAGCACTTTATCTCCGATGTCAAGATAGCTGATATACAAAGGCTGTATCCACACTTCACATCTAGTACCTAATCAAAATTCAAAGTACCGACTTAAACAATGTACTGGAAATACTCTGTAACATTCAATGCCATAATATCAAAATCACTGGGGTGCGATGAACACCTTTTGTGGCCTCTACTCTGTAATCCTTTTTTCGCTACTGCTCACAGGAGGAGTATGGGGTGCACTATAAAATAGCTGCTGTACACAGCAAAATTAAAAAAATCAAATTCCACGCAGCTATATCCACCCGCTCACACACACACACACACACACACATTCGCGCACCCACTTCCATCCACTCGCGCAAATACACCCACCCACTCACGTACCCACATCCACCCACAAACGCACCCACACCCACCCAATTAGGCACCCACATGTACCCACTCACGCAACCACACCCACCCACACAAGCAACCATACCCACTAACTTACCCACCCACCACCACCTACTACCACACCCACCTCCACCCTCTCATGCACCCACACCCACCCACTCACGCACCCACAACCAACATTCCACCTTTTAATCAATTCACCAGGACTTCACTAACGCGAAAATTGCTCACAACTCCATAAATATTGATATTAATGCTGGAGAAGGACTGAGGGTACTGAGAGAGAGAGAGAGAGAGAGAGAGAGAGAGAGAGAGAGATCCACCTATTTGCTACCAGCTAGTAAAAAAGAACAAGAAAACAAAATACACACGGGATATATTATATAATCCAACTCATCCCAGCTTCACACACACACACACACACACACACACACACACACACACACAATATATACAAATAACCCCAAAATTTCCTAATTACAAGATGCTTAGCCAATCTGGTTATTTACGCAAGATTGTAAAATTTGATTGAAAATAATACGTTTTCTGCCACCTTAAAAAACAGAGAGAGAGAGAGAGAGAGAGAGAGAGAGAGAGAATGAGAGAGAGAGAGAGAGAGAGAGAGAGAGAGAAAAGACTTGGTGGATGGCGTTAACGAGTTGCTCTTGGCTGAACCACATATTATAATGACCGGGAAAATGTGAAATCAGGAAACAGATACGCCTTATTTGCTTATTCCTGATGAATTACGCCTTCATCATGTAAGCAATATTTCCTCATTAAAATAACACATTTGAATAGTCAAACGAAAAAGAATTGTTAATTATGGCTGAATAAATTCCCTGGTAACGATAACGTTTATTTTCACGCCGGGTTGCCTGCACGGTGGTGAGGGGCAGGTGCCCACACGCCCGCGCGCGCGAGAAACCCCTCCCCGTCCACACCCCCCCCCCCCTTCCACCCAACATACAGACACGCAGGCACGCCGGAACGCAGGCACGCATGTACGCACTGATACGCATGCAATATTTCACGCATGATACACGCGACACCCCCCTTTCTCTCATTCCTACCTACCTCTCTCGTACATATCGGCTACTTTCTTATCTCCCTGTTTTACTCATCTCCTCTTGTCTCCTCCTCCCCTAAACCTCCTCCTCCACCATCCACACACCCCCTATATCCTTCAGTAGCTCTCTTATTTTGCTTTCGGGTCAATCTTTCCTTCACCTTTTATTTCTCCTCCCCTAAAACTCTCCTGTACCTTAAAACTACACCTCTCTTCTCTCACTTCTCCGTACCTCCTGCTCGTCCCTCCTTCACCAGCCACACCCTACATGCCCTTCCTCCCTCCTTTCCGTCCCTCCCTCCCGTCCGACCCTCCCTTCCTGACTACCTTAAAGAAAATAGATGTGGGGTGATATTCTGTGACTTTCGTATTGAATTTGTGTGAATTCCATCCTATCATGACTGTGCTGATAGACTGGCCAATGAGGCATGTAAGAAAGAAAATGTGGACAGTGACCTTGGCCTGTCCAATGCTGTACTTAAAAACAATTAAGTCAGAATCATGAACTCTGATCTAGAAGAACTGAGAAATGCAGAGAGACCTGGCAGTTGTAGCATTAGTAAATATGACAAATTTTGTGACAAGAGGTACCGGTATGGCCAGCATAAGGACAGAACCAGAATATGTGATGTAGTCGTGGCCAGAATTAGGCTAGGATACAGACACTTCTGGCAAGTTAGTAACGCTGTGCCCATACCAGAAAACTCAGCATGTAAACTTTGTGATTAACCTTTAAAGCATACACTTGAACACTATATTATTGAATGTGACACTGTCAAAGACTTCAGGCCATCTGACTTTTTGAATTATGAACCATGTAATTACTACATTGAATCAGGGGTGCTTCAGGACAGTCTTGCTGTTTATCCAAAATTTGCTAGCCCACACTGATTAGTCCTCAAATAGAAAATGACTTCTACTCTATATGAACCACTGTCCTGCATGGCAGAGAACAGTGATATCACCTACATGACTCTGACGTATGTATACTATTAACAAATATGATCTATTTCTTTGTGTATGAACTTCTGTCCTGCGTGGCAGGACACCCTCAGTGTCAAGACCTGACTGAATTACTCAGTATAGGCAAACTGTACTCTAAGTTTTGCCGATAAATTTGTTAACCGTAAACCCTCCATTCCTCTTTCTCCGGCCAATCACCTCCCTCTCCATTTCTCCCTCCCCTCTCTTCCTCTCCATTTCTCCCTCCCGTCCCTGCCTGATTCTATTTTCTCCCTCCCGTCCCTCCCTGTCTCCATCTTCTCGCTCCCTCCTTCCCCCCCTCCCTCCAGGTATACCACTGATACACTGTAATATGTTCCAGCTATTAAGTCCATCGCCTGCCCCCAAACCTCCAACACACAACTTGGGGATTCTGGGTACAGTCAGATGTCTCTCTCTAAGATGATGGATGGGTGGCTTGGCTGCTGTCCTGTCTGGATGTTGTGATGTGGATGTTACGGTGTGAATGATTCAATGTGGAGGGTGTGGATGTTTGGAAGTGCGTGTTGGGAGGTGGAAATTGTGGATAATATGGGTGTATATTAGGATGTGGATATAGGGAGTGGATATAGCGATATAAAAATTGGAGATCGTAAATTGTAGATGCTGAAAGGTGTGTGTGTGTGCGTGTGTGTGTGCGTGTGTGTGTGTGTGTGTGTGTGTGTGTGTGTGTGTGTGTGTGTGTGTTAATCCTGAAGGTATGAGGTTATGACAGCAGCAACAAGAGGACCTGTACAACTCACCAAAACAAAGTAAAAAAGCGATGGTGAAAAAGTGAGGAAATGCGGAAGAAACAATAATTAAAAAAAAGTTTCACTAACCTTTGCTCTGGTCATCTTCATCTGTGGGAAAAAAAAATTACCGTAAGGAAACAGAAAAAAAATAAGATGGTAATTCTGTAAGATAAAATAAATTGAATGAATGGTGAAAAGTATGATACCAAACAGTGACACACACACACACACACACACACACACACACACACACACACACACACACACACACACACACACACACACGGGTGGAGGAGTAATTGCATTGTTTCCACGGTTTATGAAGTAGTGTCTGCTGCGATCATTATACATTTTCCACATATAATACAAAAGTGGGGACTTGAGCGCCTCCACCACCTCTGCACCGAAGTGGGTTTTAGGCATTCGGAGAACAGCAATGGTCGCTATTGTTCAGTGGGTGATGTTTTGGACTACTAACCTATACGACGCGAGTTCGATACCGTGGCCATGAAGGGTTGATGAAGTGATTTTATTTTTAGCTATGATATGTGGTGAGCTGGTCTCTTTTGTTATGTTAAAACTTAAACATTGTTAACCCGCTCTTTTAGTACAGGGGGCGGGGAGATAAGGGGGCTCCAACACAACCAGTCATTTTGTTAAGACTAGTCTCCTGCAACTTATGACAGTCCATTCATCTTCTGTCATACCGGTGGCAATTCACTCCTGTGTCCACACGACCGTCAGTCTGTCAGTACCAACTCTTATAACAGTCATCTTCCTCGCAAGACAGTCAACACAAACCTTCCATGGTATTCAATTTCTAAATACAAACAAAAAACAAAAAGTCAACAATGTGTTTAAGCAGAAAATCTGACATTGACATTAAACTTCAAGAAAAGAAACACCAATTATAAAAGCCATCCTTCAGGGGCGGGCAGCACCCCTCACTTTCTCGTTCTTTTATAGCTGGTAACACAGTGCTGAAGAACAACATAACTGGTTGTATAATCTAAATTATATTCTAAGATTATATGTCTCGACTCCGCGCGAAGGTCACTACACTGCGACTCCCAAGACCCAAATTATATATAAAAATATATGTTAATGTATAATTTCCACCGCCACTAGCGTCATATTTTTAACCCGTTAGTTAGTATAGCAAAATAATATAATAGAGAAGGTAATGGTAGATATTGGTGCGTCGAGGATTGCTTCAAATTAATACATTAGACTCCAGTCGACGCAACTTCGACACCACAATGTACCAAGACAGAGCGAAACCCTATTAAGCACAACTGGAGTTAGACAACTGGTCTGGCAACATTGGCATCCCGAGATAGCTTTATGGATCTAAGCACGCATATACACGTACCCTCTCTACCTCCCTCCCCACTCTCGAAATGCGTTTGTATTGTAGAGTGACTGTGTATGTTGTAGAGTGACTGTGTATGTTGTAGAGTGACCGTGTATGTTGTACAATGACCGTGTATGTTGTAGAGTGACCGTGTATGTTGTAGAATGACCGTGTATGTTGTAGAGTGACCGTGTATGTTGTAGAGTGACGTGTATGTTGTAGAATGACCGTGTATGTTGTACAATGACCGTGTATGTAGTAGAGTGATTGTGAGTAGTGTAGATTGACCGAGTATGTTATAGAGTGATCGTGTATGCTGCAGAGTGACCATGTATGTTGTAGAGTGACTGTGTATGTTGTAGAATGACCGTGTATGTTGTAGAATGACCGTGTATGTAGAAGAGTGATTGTATGTTGTAGAATGACCGTGTATGTTGTAGAATGACCGTGTATGTAGAAGAGTGATTGTGAGTATTGTAGAGTGACCTAATGCGTGCGTGATGGGATGTGTTGTGTGTCCGTATAGAGAGTTGTGCGCTGGTTGTAAGTCTGTGAGGTTGTTGGTGTTGTTGTTTTGGTGTAAAAAGCCTTGTGTTGTGATGTATGAGTGAGTGTGGTGTATGAATGATGTGTTTAAGTATGTGGAGTGTTGTGTGAATATGTATGTTGTGTGGGTGTTTGTGTCGGAGGAGGGAAGGGAGGAAGGGGAAGAGGGAGGGAGGAAGGGAGGGAAAAGGGAGGGAGGGAGGGAGGGTATCCTATACTGTGTGCTACCAGGGGATTGGAGGAGGAGGCGTTACTTTTTTTTTTTTTTGTCTGTTGATAGTTTGTTGTGTCATCACCTTGAAACCCTTCTTTTTTTATGCCACTATGTAATCATGATCTTACAACCAAGTGTAAATGTTGGTTGACTTAGGACTAATATCATTTTCCCAAGCTGGTGTTTGAGCGGATAATACGTATTTGCAGGTGTTTGCGTTTGTGTGTGTGTGTGTGTATGTGTGTGACTAACGGCGAGTCATCACGGGATGGCAATCAAAACTTATAACAGACAGCCAACACAAATGAGCACACACACACACACACACACACACACACACACACACACACAAATTGCCAATACACTAAGAAGCACAGTTTAGACAGTACGAAAACAAAAATAAAACGAGTCAGGGTTGCCTCAGGTCACAATCACTGCGTCAGAGACCGATACACTTACACCTGTGGAATCTAGAAACCAGCCTAGAGAACTGGGTGCACCTGCCAGCCCCCCCCCCCCCCCCCATTCCTTCCTCGACAAAAATAATTCATCATATTTCATTCTTACCTATGGAGAGAAGCTGATATATTGGACGAAATTTAACAAGATAATGAAGGTAATTAAATTTTTTGTACCCAATATATTCACAAAAATGACAAGATGTGTCCTAGCAACATATAATGCATCATATTACGAAAGAATAGAAAAATAAACAAATAAGATAAGAAAAATGCATTTACTACTACTACTACTACTTTTTTTTTTTTTAACGTGGCCTCCAGCCTCCCCCAATAGCGACACCTTCGCCACCTTAATATTAAATATCCTAATAAATAAGTAGCTATCCTATCTGTGTTAAATTAGTTGAGCCGCAGATCTATGCGGCATTCAGTGACTGTAGCCTCATAGTCAATATCTGCAGCAGTTGTCGGAGTTGGGGCAGAAGCTCTCGTTCCCCTGAGGCAGAGCAAAGCCGACCGAAGGAGAGAGAAAGACAGTCGACATCTTATCCAGGCTGTAACATAACTTCTGGGCTGCTGCTTCTGTTCGGATATCAACTCCGCGAGTCTGGCGTAGAAACATCTTGCACTTGGCCCCATCCCACCAGAGGTTGTGAACGCTAAAGGAGTGAAGCTGCCTTGATCAACGAATCTTATTTACTTCGCTGGTATCCACTTCCCCTGTTGCATTCTGGGCTATTATGTGGTCCGTGAGGGCTGCCGTGAGCGTAAGTGAATTTTGATATTCAGTGGCAGCAATCTCCTCTGGATTTGTTAGTCCCATCCCTCCCAGTCTTGGTGGAAGTGCAAGAAGTGCTCTTTCTGCTGGGGTTAAGTCAGGGTGTTTCACTAATTTGGGAATGAACTTGACACTGATAGCTTCTTCCAGAGGGTGGAGGAGGGGTCCGATATCAGGGATAGTACGCATCAGGTAGTTCCAACGATGCTTGACTCCATGGGTGAATGCAGCAAAGGCCGCATGTGGCTCTGTGTTAGCAATCTCAGACAGAGCTTGGATTTCACTAACCCACTCATTCACCTTCCCCGCTACGTACTCGGTCTTGAAGTCCGTAGTGCCAATTACTGCGCCTAGATGTCTTTAGCCGTCCTTAGTTATTTTGACCTCACTTCCGCCAAAAACCTCCAATGCCCGTTCATAATGTTCTGGCTTCACGATGAGGAAGGACTTGTTGGCGTTTGGGTCGTACCCTATTTGTGGACCTCGCGATGTTACCAAGTCCCACCACTTTTTGATGCCCTCCACTTTTCCTGCTCCTGTAAGGTCATCAGCATATGCCACTTGTTTGGCCCCAGTTATTTCAAATTTTATTTCTTGTTGGAGCACTGATAGGCCAATTGCATACGTTGCCATTGCAACAGGGTCCCCCTGTGTTGTTCCCTCGGTTGACTGTAAGATGGTATCACCTCTTAGAACCTTGTTGTTTACTATGTAGAGGTCTGATGGATTCCGATACGAATTTTCAACATATATCGCAAAGCTTGGACACTTGATCTTGATGTTGTGCAGTGCAGCCTTGCGGTTAAGTATGCTGAATGCGTTTGAAGCATCCACCAGGAGAACGGCCTCACAATCACGCTGCTCAAATATCAATCTCATGGCGTGAATGGCCGCCTCCCCACCAGCCTGGTGGTCAGCACACACTTGTAGGTTCCCTGCTGCTGCCCTGACATCGTTCTTTACCACCTCCATTATGCATTTTCCGATGATCCGCCTCAGCACTTCCCCCACCCCTATAGGTCTACATCCTGGTTTCTTTTCCAGAGGAATGAGGCGGCAGGCCGTCAGGGCCTGGAGGTGATGGCAGCAAGAGAATGCAAGCTTTCTTGCAAGGGCGGCAACGGCAGTGCAGATATCGCTTGCTACAGGGCCAAACTTGTTTGTGCTGAGGATGACTCTCCAACCGTTTGCATCCAGACCTGAAGGGCCGGCTCCTCTTCGTGTCTTCAGTGCCTTTTTCCACACCATCTCTCCTGTTATTTTCTCGAACAGGACAGCATTTGGTGGGATATAGTCACCCTGGAACCTGATGCCTTCATCTTCGCTTGCAGGGGGATGTTTCTCTTTCAATAGTTTTAATGTCTCTCTGTTTATTGGCATCACCCCACCGGAGGATTCCTCTGTGAGAGATCTTACCGCAAGAGACACTTTTCCCACACGCATTTTGTTTCCAAATTTTCTTGCCACGTCATCGGTGTTTTGCTTTCCGTCACCCGTAATATTTAGTCTCTCCTGCAGTGTTCTTGCTTCACATAGGGGATCATCTAGGGCCCCAGTCTGCCACATTGCCAATCTTCTCTTCATTGCTGCCACATTTTCTTTGTGCTTTGCCTTTGTGTGTGTCCTCTGACAAAATAGATGTGGTATTATTGCCAGTATTTGAAGAGCTAGAGGGGCGAGGAAGCGGTCCTGCGTGTAATCAGTCATGAAGCGAGTCATCTCCCGAATCATTTCTTTGGTGGCCGCACACTTGGGTGGTTCAAATAAGTTAGCGGGCGACCACTTGGCAATTTCTGAGTAGGTTTCTTTGACACATATGTCTGCATTTTCCATCGACATGCCATTCCACTGAGGTGGCTGTCTCTCATTCTCCTCGTGGACACCTGCTACTAAGGGAGCAGCATTTATTAGTACTACATTCTCGGGTTGAGTAGACTCACTGCTATCATTTCGGATATCATCGGGTAGTTGGGTCCCGGCGATATCCACTGTGGCCACCTGTGTCGGCTCCCTGCGACGTGGGTTCCGACACTGGTCTCGCTTCTTGCAATCCACACACGGTCGGTTGTTTCTCGCACAAACACAATTTATACAGTTTTGGTTCGGGTTAGCACAGCCGCAGCAATGATTGTTACCAGGCATAGTGAACAGCACCTTGCGCGACAGTTACGTCTGCCTCCGAACATCTGATTTAGTCCCAGGCACAAGATTATACTGGTTCTTATGAGGGAAGGGCGGAGAGGTGACAGGCTGGACTGCTGTGTCCAGGTAGTAGGGGCATACGTGCGCGCGTGGGTGTGTAGGCTACCCCCCCCCCCCCCCCCCCCCCCCCCCCCCACGGGCAACCATCCATACGTCAGAATGATACACTATGGACAAGAATTTGTCACACCAAGCACTTGTTTATATATCCTTGGCACAAATAACCACTATTTATATGGTCTCAAAGGTGTAATATCAGTTATATATACTCACTTGGTTCGACGAGACCCTACATGAAGTGTCCGTTACTATGGTGAGGTGGCGACCGCATGGGAGCACTCTCGGCCCCATAGGAGCGAGAGTCTCGAGACCATCCCTGTCAAAGTAGGCCTATCGACACTGACCTTAGCTCCAAGCCTCGCGTTATTCCACTGACCCAGCGCCGCCAGGTCACCACTCGCTTGGTGATCGCCGGTGAACACACGGAATATTTACAATTTATGCCGTAAGGGATGAGAAGAAACCTTGGGTGGCAATGCTTAGGGTGACATCCGATATTCACCGACACATTGTTAAATTTCCGCTCCCACACAACGAGTATATCCCCACCAATAACCCTTTAGATCAGGAAGGACGTTCCACGACACCCACGCCACGCCACTACTACTACTACTACTACTACTACTACTTTTTTTTTTTTTTCTTTTTTTTAACGTGGCCTCCAGCCTCCCCCAATAGCCACACCTTCGCCACCATTTATTTACCTTAATATTAAATATCCTAATACATAAGAAGCTATCCTATCTGTGTTTAATTAGTTGAGCCGCAGATCTATGCGGCATTCAGTGACTGTAGCCTCATAGCCAATATCTGCAGCAGTTGTCGGAGTAGGGGCAGAAGCTCTCGTTCCCCTGAAGCAGAGCAAAGCCGACCGAAGGAGAGAGAAAGACAGTCGACATCTCATCCAGGCTGCAACATAACTTCTGGGCTGCTGCTTCTGTTCAGAGATCAACTCCGCGAGTCTGGCGTAGAAACATCTTGCACTTGGGCCCATCCCACCAGAGGTTGTGAACACTAGAGGAGTGAAGCTGCCTTGATCAACGTTTTGAATTCTCTCCCCATATGCCCTTCTCTTGTCGTTCTCGTTCCTCCTATGTGCAGCATCGAGAGCTAGGTTACGGTGGCATACGGCCATGGGATCAAAAATCCTGATGTCGAAGAAAGCTCGCTGTCCCCGCGTCCAGAATCCTCGAGCACTGACGTCCACACGGGCTTCGTTAGATGTGTTTGAAGTCCTGTGTTGGAAGATCTCGCCATCCAATGGAAGGAGGGTCGGTTCTACCATGACGTCCCGGCAGATTTCCTTCAACATATTTGCTGTGAGATCCCTTACCTCATCATGCCTCATGCATATGAAGCCCCCCTTCTTGCAGACCATGGCGTGATCGCCATCATAGGAAGAACCACACACGCATTGGGAGGGCAAACCTGCTACTGGCCGACCGTACCTTAGAGCACTGGCATCTGTAAATGCTTGTTTATTAAGACTGAAACCATTTGCCCTTATCGGTAACGTAGTTAACCAGTTCAAGGCGCCCACCTCCTGCGCTATAGCTACTTTATTTTTCAAATTTTCTGGAACCTGCAGCAATAGTTGCTGCAACTTATCATTTTGGCAGCGCTGTCGATCTGTCGTAATGGACCTACGAATCTTATTTACTTCGCTGGTATCCACTTCCCCTGTTGCATTCTGGGCTATTATGTGGTCCGTGAGGGCTGCCGTGAGCTTAAGTGAATTTTGATGTTCAGTGGCAGCAATCTCCACTGGATTAGTTAGTCCCATCCCTCCCAGTCTTGGTGGAAGTGCAAGAAGTGCTCTTTCTGCTGGGGTTAAGTCAGGGTGTTTCACTAGTTTGGGAATGAACTTGACACTGATAGCTTCTTCCAGAGGGTGGAGGAGGGGTCCGATCTCAGGGATGGTACGCATCAGGTAGTTCCAGCGATGCTTGACTCCATGGGTGAATGCTGCAAAGGCCGCATGTGGCTCTGTGTTAGCAATCTCAGACAGAGCTTGGATTTCACTAACCCACTCATTCACTACTACTACTACTACTACTACTACTAATAATAATAATAATAATAATAATAATAATAATAATAATAAAAAACTTAAACATAATAAAAAAATTCTTTCAATTACAAGCGTAGTGAGGTGGTGACAAGAATCATAAACACACGAGACTCCCTCTACAGGCTGTCATTCACGCTCTAACTGCCTTAACAGATGGGCTCTGCTACAGTACTCTCCCCTTCTATAGCAAAGCCCCCCATGATGTATCTGGTGTACTCCTGTCGCCTCATACAACACATCATCACCCATTAACAGTACAACCTCCCCCCCAAAAGAAAAAAACACAACAAGTGGATGGAAATAAGAGAGAGGGTTTAGAATGGCATGATGCAGCAGAATCGTAAGGAATGAGGAAGATCAAGGAGGATGAGTTTTGACGAAATGAACCTTGAACAGAGTAGAGATAGATAGTTTGATAAGGAATGACGCATGTTGCAGCGGGTAATTAAATGACTGAAGTTTAGAGATCAAATTTTTCTGGTGTAGCAGGGGAGGAGAGACAACAACAGCTAAGTGTACCAACTCGTTCAGTCCCTTGATAGACGAATTGGACGTTAGTACAGTCAGGGACAGGGATGACAAGGAAGGTATAAAAACTTTAATTGTTGGTGACTCACAGGTAAGGTACATGGACAGGGCCTTTTGTGGTAAAAAAAATATAGGATGAGGGTGTGTTTGCCAGGAGCTGGGGTGGAGGACATAATTGACAGGATGGACAATATCTTGTCTGGTAATGGGAACAAACCCATTATCTGCCTCAGTGCAGGAGGCAATGATATTGGCCGGTGTAGGAGCGAAGAGCTTCTTGATAAGTTCAAGGCAGCTATAGATCGTATTAGGACTAAGGGAGGGATCCCTATCATATGCGGTGTCCTGCCTAGAAGGAGAGTTGGCAGTGAATGGTTGTCAAGGGCGGTTGGTGTCAACGACCGTCTTGACAGATATTGCAAGTCAATATCAGTCCCATTCATTGACAACTGGGACAACTTCCACGGCAGAAGGGACCTTTATGCTAGGGATGGGGTGCACCTGTCTCGGGATAGGGTGGCAACCCTGGCTGGGTCTCTAGAGGGGGCAGTTCAAAGGATATCGAAGTCTTTAAACTGCTAGGGGAACATATGGGCATGGGGGTGGGGGAAACTGCAATGGGAGCGGGTAAACAAAGTAAAAGATTACAGGGAAATAGTGTTAGGAATGATGACAAAACTAAATTAAACAGGGAGTTTAAAACTAAACGCGGTAAAGGGAGAACTCGGAACACGACTAACTTAAATGTCTACTATGCGAACAGTAGAAGTATGAGAAACAAAATGGATGATATTAGAGCCTTGGTATGTACCGAAAAAATCGATATAATAGCATTCACTAAAACTTGGATCACCCTAGACTCACGTGAGTTGCCGGTCGAATACCAAATTGCGGGTTACAAATTGTTCCATACAGATTGGCTGACCAGGAAAGGAGGCGGAGTAGCAATCTATGTTAGGGATAATCTAAAGTGTGAAATAAATAAGGAAATAAAAACTGAGCGGAATACAGAAACAATTTGGATAGAATTAAGCGACGGTAGGGAAAAATTAATCACAGGAGTAATATATAGACCTCCCAATCTTGATAGAGTCAATGAGAGACTTATCTGGGATGAAATGCGCAGGGCTTCCATACACAACAAAGTCTCTATGGTAGGCGACTTTAACCTTGGCCAAATAGATTGGACTGACCTTACGGGTAACTCAGAATCAGATAATTTTCTCGAGACGATCCAGGACTGTTTCCTAAGTCAACATATAACGGAACCCACACGGGGTAATAATATACTCGATTTAGTTCTGTCGAACAGAGAAAACCTCATTATCAATGTCGAGGTAGGGAACGAATTTGCAAACAGCGATCGTTAAGAAATTAGATTCCAGTTAGATTTTCAGGGCAGACGTATGGACAATTCCACTGAAGTACCAGATTTCAGAAGGGCAAACTTTGACAGTTTAAAGAGGCAGCTGAGAGAGGGGGTGTGCCGCTTGGCCGTGAACCTGACAGATGACTCCGACCTGATAACGAGATCTGAGATTGTCGAGTTCCACGACAATTTAAATAATGAGTTACTTAATGCACAAAGGCAGAACATACCATACAAAAAACTCAGATCAGACAACAATGACCCTAAATGGATAAATAATTATTTAAAGAACACAATTGGCCAAAGGAAGGCTATAGGTAGAAGGATAAAGTGTGGGGAAATTTACCTCCAGGATTATTATAAGATATTGGTGAGTAGGGTTAAAACCGAGATAAGGAAAGCCAAGAGGAATAATGAGGTAAGGATAGCAAGGGAGGCGAAGACAAACCCCAAAGGATTCTACCAAATGTATCAAACTAAAACACGAGAAAAGATTGGACCAATACGGTCAGATACCGGCAAGCTCACTGATAACGAAGGAGAAATGAGCAATAATTTGAATAAATATTTTTCAACAGTTTTCATCACTGAAAACTTAAACATGATACCCGAGGCACCAACTCTATTCAGAGATAGTGAAGAAAACAAAGTAAGCGAGATAGTAGTGACTAGTAACAATGTTAGTAAGCAAATAGACAAACTAAAGCCAAATAAGTCACCTGGTCCCGATGAGATATTTGCCAGAGTATTAAAGGAATGTAAGGAAGAGCTTAGTATGCCCTTAGCAAAGTTGTTTAACATGTCCTTAAAAACAGGTGTAGTTCCAGAATCCTGGAGGATAGCGAATGTAATACCGATTTTCAAGAAGGGGGATAGATCACTATCCTCTAACTACCGCCCAATCAGTCTAACATCAATAGTAGGCAAATTACTGGAAGCAATCATTTCAAACTCTATACGAAATCACCTGGAGAAGCACAGATTGATCAATGATTCCCAGCATGGCTTCACAAGCGGACGTTCTTGTCTAACTAATCTATTAACATTCTTTTCATCAGTTTTCGAATCAGTGGACGAGGGGCACAATTATGATGTGGTATATCTTGACTTTAGCAAAGCCTTCGACAGAGTCCCCCACGAAAGACTAATTAGAAAGGTAGAAGCACATGGCATCAAAGGTAACATCCTAAAATGGATTAGGGCGTGGTTACAGGACAGGAAACAGCGAGTGAGCATTAACGGCACTAAGTCCCATTGGAGCAACGTCACAAGTGGAGCTCCCCAAGGCTCAGTACTTGGACCATTATTATTTATTATATACATAAACGACATAGAAATCGGCATAGACAGCATCATAAGTAAATTTGCTGATGACACTAAAATAGGACGTGTTATTAAATTTGACGAGGACTCCGCAAAACTACAGGAAGATCTAAACAAATTTTTCGAATGGTCTGAAAAATGGCAGATGAAATTCAACATGGACAAATGTAAAGTACTCAGTATAGGAGATGTAAACAGGGAAACCAGATACCAGATGAACAACGATGCCATAGAAAAATCCAACTGCGAGAGAGATTTAGGAGTAATGATAAGTAGGAACCTTAAGCCAAGTAAACAATGTGTTTTTGCTCGTAACAAGGCTGATAAAGTACTTGGGTTCATACAAAGGAGTGTTAGTTACAAGACTAGCGAGGTCATTCTAAAACTGTATCTTGCGCTTGTGAGACCACACCTGGATTACGCAGTTCAGTTCTGGTCACCGTATTACAGAATGGATATAGAATCATTGGAAAGAATTCAGAGGAGAATGACAAGACTAATCCCGGGCATTAGGAACCTTGAGTATAGAGACAGGTTAAAGCGTCTTAATTTGCACTCCCTCGAGAGACGTAGAGCGAGGGGCGACCTGATAGAGGTGTATAAGTGGAATTCAGGGCTAAACAAAGGGGACATTACAAAGGTACTCAACCAGGAGCGAACGCGTAACAATGGTTTTAAATTAGACAAATTTAGATTTAGGCATGAAATAGGTAAACACTGGTTTGGAAACAGAGTTGTGGATGAATGGAACAAGTTACCAAATATCATCATTAACTCGAATACGCTGAATAGCTTCAAACATAGGTTGGATGCTTATATGAGCAATAGGGGTTGGGTGTAAACGGGACTGCCCAGTATGGGCCAATAGGCCCTGGAGTTTCCTCCATTCTTATGTTCTTATGTTCTTATGGATGATCTTACATGGTGGTATGGAGGAAGTGAGGGACTGCTTTCTGATGTGGTGAATATCGTTAGTTTATATTTCGTCTAGGAGTGACGCGTAAGACTGTTGATTACCTCATCATATTTGACTGATGCTCCGTGTGAGGGAGGACATTGCTGCTGAAAAACGTAAGTTAAAAAAAATAAGCCTATTATTTTTCTTTTTTTTGGGGGGGGGGGGGAGATATATGCTGTTCTGTTGAAAATTTTACTGAATGAAGGTGGAAGCTAGAGTTTGTGTTGTCTGTACGAGGCAATTAGAGTTTGTGTCTTTGTGGTTTTGAATGTAAAACGGTTATTTGTGTCCTGTGTTCAAAGAAGTTATAGCTTTCTGAAGATTCACAAGAAGACTTGACTAAGCCTGAGCATAAGATAAACTATTGTGTAGGATAGTATCACCAACAGAGGAGTGTGTACTGTTGGCAGCAATGGTAGAGTAAGAAGATGGAGGGCACTAGAACTAAACCCTGAGGGGTTTGAGCATTGGTAGGAGGGTACAGTAGGTAGAAGTGTGACCCGTCAACATGACGAGACAATGATATCGAAGAACAACAGAAGAAAAAAAGAACCTAATGTCAAAACTCGTCAAAAACGTAGGAAAGATCAAGAATAACACCACAAAAATTCGCTGAAGTTGTCGAGAGTGAAGTTTTGTAGTTGGGAGAGCGAGCGGGGCTGGTATGAAAACCATTTTGGACGTTGCAGAAAGATGTTCAAGGTGTGATAAGATAGATATTCGTTTAATTATACTGTATATTCTACGGATTTAGCAATGGCTGCAGTGAGATCTATGGGTATATACTTGAAGAAAAGAGGGTGGACCACCATTTTGGTTAAGGGGTACTCTTTGACTGATCCAGAAAAGATGAGGAAACAGAATGAGAGGAGCAATAGAGGGAAAAATCCTCGATGTGGAGAGGTGAAGGATTGTGGGGCACATCATAGGGGACTGTAGGAGTTGATTGGGGGTGAGAAAAAGTCAAGGTGAATCCAGAGGTGGGGTCATGGGGAGGATGGGGGAGGTTAGAAGTGAAATCAAAGGGGTCGTCAGTCGTGACCGGGTGATTGGGATGGGGTCATGAGGAGTCAAATGGGGTTTGTGGTGAGGTTTAAGGGGGGTGGTGGAGAGTTATGAAGGGGGGTGGTGGAGAGTTATGAGGGGGGTGGTGGAGAGTTATGAGAGGGGTGGTGGAGAGTTATGAAGGGGGGTGGTGGAGAGTTATGAGGGGGGTGGTGGAGAGTTATGAGGGGGGTGGTGGAGAGTTATGAAGGGGGTGGTGGAGAGTTATGAGGGGGTGGTGGAGTTATGATGGGGGTGGTGGAGAGTTATGAGGGGGGTGGTGGAGAGTTATGAGGGGGGGTGGTGGAGAGTAATGATGGGGGTGGTGGAGAGTTATGAGGGGGGTGGTGGAGAGTTATGAGGGGGGTGGTGGAGAGTTATGAGGGGGGTGGTGGAGAGTTATGAGGGGGGTGGTGGAGAGTTATGAAGGGGGGTGGTGGGGAGTTATGAGGGGGGTGGTGGAGAGTTATGAGGGGGTGGTGGAGAGTTATGAGGGGGGTGGTGGGGAGTTATGAAGGGGGGTGGTGGGGAGTTATGAGGGGGTGGTGGAGAGTTATGAAGGGGGTGGTGGAGAGTTATGAGGGGGGTGGTGGAGAGTTATGAAGGAGTTGTGGAGAGTTATGAGGGGGGTGGTGGGGAGTTATGAAGGGGGGTGTGGGGAGTTATGAGGGGGGTGGTGGAGAGTTATGAGGGGGTGGTGGAGAGTTATGAGGGGGTGGTGGGGAGCTATGAAGGGGGGGTGGTGGGGAGTTATGAGGGGGGTGGTGGGGAGTTATGAGGGGGGTGGTGGAGAGTTATAAGGGGGGTGGTGGAGAGTTATGTGGGGGTGGTGGAGAGTTATGAGGGGGGGGTGGGGAGTTATGAAGGGGGGTGGTGGGGAGTTATGAGGGGGGTGGTGGAGAATTATGAAGGGGGTGGTGGAAAGTTATGAGGGGGGTGGTGGAGAGTTATGAGGGGGTGGTGGGGAGTTAAGAGGGGGGTGGTGGAGAGTTATGAGGGGGGTGGTGGAGAGTTATGAGGGGGTGGTGGAGAGTTATGAGGGGGGTGGTGGAGAGTTATGAAGGGGGTGGTGGAGAGTTATGAGGGGGGTGGTGGAGTGTTATGAGGGGGGTGGTGGAGAGTTATGAGGGGGATGGTGGAGAGTTATGAGGGGGTGGTGGAGAGTTATGAGGGGGGTGTTGGAGAGTTATGAGGGGGGTGGTGGAGAGTTATGAGGGGGGTGGTGGAGAGTTATGATGGGGGTGGTGGAGAGTTATGAGGGGGTGGTGGAGAGTTATGAGGGGGGTGGTGGAGAGTTATGAGGGGGGTGGTGGAGAGTTATGAGGGGGGTGGTGGAGAGTTATGAGGGGGTGGTGGAGAGTTATGAGGGGGTGGTGGAGAGTTATGAGGGGGGTGTTGGAGAGTTATGAGGGGGGTGGTGGGGAGTTATGAGGGGGGTGGTGGAGAGTTATGAAGGGGGTGGTGGAGAGTTATGAGGGAGGTGGTGGAGAGTTTTGAAGGGGGGTGTTGGAGAGTTATGAGGGGGGTGGTGGAGAGTTATGAGGGGGTGTTGGAGAGTTATGAGGGGGGTGTTGGAGAGTTATGAGGGGGGTGGTGGAGAGTTATGAGGGGGTGGTGGAGAGTTATGAAGGGGGTGGTGGAGAGTTATGAAGGGGGTGGTGGAGAGTTATGAGGGGGTGGTGGAGAGTTATGAGGGGGTGTTGGAGAGTTATGAGGGGGGTGGTGGAGAGTTATGAAGGGGGGTGTTGGAGAGTTATGAGGGGGGTGGTGGAGAGTTATGAGGGGGGTGTTGGAGAGTTATGAGGGGGGTGGTGGAGAGTTATGAAGGGGGGTGGTGGAGAGTTATTAGTATCATTAAAGGATTGTGGAGGGTGTGAGGTTAGGAGGGGTCATATTTATTATTTTGATCAATTCCCATTATTCATAGTGTTTGACCTTTGACCTCTGACTTATGACCTTCTAAAAATGAACCATTGAAATAAATACCGAAAGAGGAACATATTATCTGGTGGCACAGATCCAATGTACACAAAGAATTAGCCTGAGATTGTAGGGGGGGGGGAAATAAAAGAGAGAGAGATAGATAGATAGATACATACATACATACATAGATAAATAGATAGATGGGTGGGTGGGTAGATGGATGGATGGATGGACGGGCGGACAGACTGAGGGAGAGAGAGAGAGAGAGAGAGAGAGAGAGAGAGAGAGAGAGAGAGAGAGAGAGAGAGAGAGAGAGAGAGATACTGCAAACATAATATTGCAGATATGACCAACGAATTATTTCTGAGTTGACCTTTGTATAAGGATTCGCCCTCAGAATTAATACAGCTATATATTATGATTGTTCTTTCAGTAGACACCACAGAACTGAGGAAGGAAGTTTCGTCCTGAGCCAATTGTGCAAGAGGTGAGTTGTGGGGTAGGAAAGGGAGGGGTGGGTTGGGAGGGTGGGGGATAAGGGGTGGGTTGGGAGGGTGGAGGATAAGGGGTGGGTTGGGAGGGTGGAGGATAAGGGGTAGGTTGCAAGGGTGGGGGATAAGGGGTGGGTTGCGAGGGTGGGGGATAAGGGGTGGGTTATTGGGGGAGTGACCTGAGTGACGACCACAAATAGCTGTTGAACCCTCCGTGTCCCACACACCAACGTGATCCACTTATACACACAAATCACACACAGGCACACGTACTACATACACACTAACTCACGCTGTGGCTTTCTCACGCACGCACACACACACACACACACACACACACACACACACACATACACATTAATATACTGAAGATAAATTTAGGGACATTTACAAATACAGCTGAAGACGAACATGTAAGCACACACATAAAAACATTTACTCATACACACAAAAATTCACATAATCTCAAATACACACGCACATGAATAAACACATCTTCACACACCACCAAACACACAAACACAGCCTCACACACCACCAAACACACAAACACAGCCTCACACACCACTAAACACACAAACACACCCTCATACACATTACCAAACATACAAACACACCCAATTAAACCACTAAACGCACAAAAACACCCTCATACACCACCAAATACACAAACACACCTTCACACACCACCAAACACACAAACACACCTTCACACACCACCAAACACACAAACACACCCTCACACATCACGAAACAAACACACACACCCTTACACACCATCAAACACACAAACGGAATATTGCACACCACCAAACCCACAAACACACCCACACAAACACCACCAAACCCACAAACACACCCACATACACCACCAAACGTACAAACACACCTTCACACACCTATTACTACTTGTAGTCACTCGGAATCGAGGAGGATGACGATCATCCAGCTGTAATACAATGATATGAGTTATTAAGGATGTCACCTTCGTTGGTGAGTTTTGAGGTGACTAAAGAGGCCGATACGGGACTGGAAGGGTCGTTCACGGATGTTGCACGTGTGGAGGGCTACATATAGTGTAGGGGAGAGGGCGGCGGCAGCGTCTTTCCGGCGTTGGCGCTTGTCTGCCTTGGTTTGCAGTCTAACTCGAAAGTATTAACACTTTCTCGTGTGGTTTTCCTCCAAGCGTTACGAAGTGGAATAATCGTCTCCCAGGTGAGGGGGGGGGGGCGATTTGGCACTTTTCAGGTTTGTCTTAAGACTATCCTCATACCTTTTCAGTTGCCCGCTAGGGCTACGATTACAAATCGCTAGGTGACTGTAAAGTAGCTGCTTTGGCAGTCTACTGTCATCCATGTGGGTGACATGGCCAGTCAAACGCAATTGTTCATGGATATTGGTAGTCTCGATGCTCCTACAGCTGGTGTCAGCAAGAACACTGGCATTTGTTCTCTTGTCTTCCCGGTGAACTTGGAGGATGAAACGTAGACTACATTGGTGAAGGTTTACAAGTGCCTTGAGGTGCCTCCTGTATGTGACCCACGTTTCGCTGCCATATAGCAGGGTGGGGAGGACCACTGCTCGATATACGTGCAACTTTTTAGATAATTTCAGCTCTCTACAGCTGAAGACACGGTTACGGAGTCTGCCAAAGGCTCGAGATGCATAACTGATCCATTGTTGAATCTCTTCATCGATGTCTGCAGTGGTGGACAAGTGGGAGCTGAGATACTGAGAGTGGGTAACATTAGAGACGGTAGTACCATTAAGCTGGATGGATGGTGGAGGTGTGGCCGAACCAGGGGCAGGCTGAAAGATAATCTGAGTCTAACGTACATTCACCTCAAGGCCGGAATGTATATATGCATCTGTGTAGGTGTCCACGGTCTCCTGTAGGTCGCGTTCAGTGTGAATGTCGAGGGTGAGGTCGTCTGTATAGTGAAGTTCAATAATGAAAGCAGTCGACACCTTTATTCCTACCTGGAGTCGTCTTACGTTGAAAAGCTCCGTTCTCCCGGTACTGGATATCCACTCCACCGGCTAAATTGATACTGGCACGAGCATGGAAGGAAGTCCAGAAAATGGAAAAGATAGATGGTGCCAGTACACACCCTTGTTTTACCCCCGTTTGGATGGGGAAGAACTCAGACTGGATGCCATTGTGTATGACACTGCCGTTCATGCCATCGTGGAGTTGCCTCACAATGGCAATGAATTTTGGTGGGCAGCCAAGACGGCTGAGGGTCCGCCAGAGGGCTTCCCTGTTGACCGAGTCGAAAGCCTTGGTTAGGTCGATGAAAGCCATGGACAGGTCCCGACACTGTTCTCTGCACTTTTCCTGTGTATGGTGGGCAACAAAGATCATGTCAGTGGTGCCGCGTGATGGTCTAAAGCCACATTAATATTCTGGGAGGAAGTTTTCCGCCTCAGGAAGAAGCCTGTCTAGGAGGACTCAGACGATAATCTTGCCAGCTACGGACAGCAGAGAAATCCCGCGAGAGTTGCCACAGTCTGACCGGTCTCCTTGTTCTTATAAATATTAACGATGCAGGCGTCTTTAAGAGCTTGGGGGATTTCTTCGTTTTCCCATATATTCTCCAGGAGAGAGTGGAGATGGCTGGTGAGCAGAGGTCCTCCTGCTTTAAACACCTCGGCTGGGATTCCATCAGACCCTGACGCTTTGTTATTTTTCATCTGTTTGATGGCAGTAGTTACCTCATCCGGGGAAGGAGGAGGGCTAAGGTGGGTCAACTCTGGATGCAGAGGGACCTGTTGGGTAGTCAGGACATCCACATCGGTGTTTCGATTGAACAGTGAATGGTAGTGGTCTTTCCAGTGCTGCAGGATGCATTCTTTATTATTAATTAAGGAGTTACTCAACTAAACCACCAAACACACAAACAGACCCACACACACCACTAAACACACAAACACACTGTCATACACATACCAAACACACCCTCACACAACGCAAAACACACAAAACACTATACACACACACACACACACACACACACACACACACACACACACACACACACACACACACACATACACACACACACCTACACACAAGCGCGCGCGCGTCTGGATCCATTACTGAAGACTCGTTAGAGTCACAAACATCACCTTGAAAATATAAGTTACAACAAGTCTTGGCTGGCATCAGTGAGCCATGAGAGTGTACAATTCAGTCATCTAATCCCGGCAGAGAGTTGGAGGAAGACAGTAGTGTTACCTACCCATCAAGACTCTGTCAATAAAATAAAGAGTATCTATGAATCACACCATGATAACGCTATGTCCCGTGTAAGAGTTTTGTCGAAGGAACGAACCCAGGCCGTCAACATCCCTGAGTACAAGTCACTGAGCAGCTCTGGCAAGGTGACACATTTTACCGTATACGACAAAAGAGGAACCAATAATAACCACTAAGTACCTGAATGCATAACGATAACTCCTATACTCTAATACCAACTGGAGTTAGAATTTCGATGAAAAGGTCCCAGAGTTTCCCGAAAAGGAAGAACCAAGGGCAAAACAATGCGCCTGCCTTTACCACAAGTATTTACAGAGGAACTATCGCGGTATCACACATCAAAGTGACGACCAATCTTAAATACCCCACCTAACAAGGCTTCTTATGGCATTTTTTATATATTTTCTAAAACACACACAAAAAAATCGAGGCCGCCAGCTATTTAAAAACAGACAAAGACCTCGACAACATCCTGATGGGTTTGGTCAACACACTGTCAAAGGAAAGGTTTCTCTACAGGTGCTTCAGTACTGGGTCAAGCGGTGGGACGGATGGGTTGAAAAAGAAGGGAAATATAAGACTGTCATCAATTGTAAATAAATAACTATACCAAAAGTTAGTCTTCTCTCTCTCTCTCTCTCTCTCTCTCTCTCTCTCTCTCTCTCTCTCTCTCTAATGCATAGATAGATAGATAGATAGATAGATAGATCTGATAGGTATGTAAATAGATATTTTACTCCATTCAATACTGAAATTTTTTTTTCTGATCTTAATGGTTTACAAACACTATATCCTGCAATTATCCCTGTCTCTATCCTAGCCCCTTACACCATCCCCTACCACTATCTCACCCCTACACCATCCCTACCACTATCCCAGCCCCCTACACCATCCCCTACCACTATTCCAGCCCCCTACACCATCCCCTACCACTATTCCAGCCCCTTACACCATCCCCTACCACTATTCCAGCCCCTTACACCATCCCCTACCACTATTCCAGCCCCCTACACCATCCCCTACCACTATCTCAACCCCTACACAATCCCATAATCACTATTCCAGCCCCCTACACCATCCCCTACCACTATCCCAGCCCCCTACACCATCCCCTACCAATATTCCAGCCCCCTACACCATCCCCTACCACTATCCCAGCCCCCTACACCATCCCCTACCACTATCCCAGCCCCCTACACCATCCCCTACCACTATCCCAGCCCCCTACACCATCCCCTACCACTATTCCAGCCCCCTACACCATCCCCTACCACTATCCCAGCCCCCTACACCATCCCCTACCACTATCCCAGCCCCCTACACCATCCCCTACCACTATCCCAGCCCCCTACACCATCCCCTACCACTATCCCAGCCCCCTACACCATCCCCTACCACTATCCCAGCCCCCTACACCATCCCCTACCACTATCCCAGCCCCCTACACCATCCCCTACCACTATCCCAGCCCCCTACACCATCCCTACCACTATCCCAGCCCCCTACACCATCCCCTACCACTATTCCAGCCCCCTACACCATCCCCTACCACTATCCCAGCCCCCTACACCATCCCCTACCACTATCCCAGCCCCCTACACCATCCCCTACCACTATTCCAGCCCCCTACACCATCCCCTACCACTATCCCAGCCCCCTACACCATCACCCTACCACTATCCCAGCCCCCTACACCATCCGCTACCACTATTCCAGCCCCCTACACCATCCCCTACCACTATCTCAACCCCTACACCATTCCCTACCACTATCCCAGCCCCCTACACCATCCCCTACCACTATTCCAGCCCCCTACACCATCCCCTACCACTATCCCAGCCCTCTACACCATCCCCTACTACTATCCCAGCCCCCTACACCATCCCCTACCACTATCCCAGCCTCTTACACCATCCCCTACCACTATCCCAGCCCCCTACACCATCTCCTACCACTATCCCAGCCCCCTACACCATCCCCTACCACTATCCCAGCCCCCTACACCATCCCCTACCACTATCTCAACCACTACACCATCCCCTACCACTATCCCAGTCCCCTACATCATCCCCTACCACTATCCCAGCCTCTTACATCACCCTCTACCACTATCCCAGCCCCCTACACCATCACCTACCACTATCCCAGCCCCCTACATCATCCCCTACCACTATCCCAGCCCCCTACACCATCCCCTACCACTATCCCAGCCTCTTACATCACCCTCTACCACTATCCCAGCCCCCTACACCATCACCTACCACTATCCCAGCCCCCTACACGATCCCCTACCACTATCCCAGCCCCCTACACCATCCCCTTCCACTATCCCAGCCCCTACACCATCCCCTACCACTATCCCAGCCCCCTACACCATCCCCTACCACTATCCCAGCCTCTTACATCACCCTCTACCACTATCCCAGCCCCCTACACCATCCCCTACCACTATCCCAGCCCCCTACACCATCCCCTACCACTATCCCAGCCCCCTACACCATCCCCTACCACAATCCTAGCCTCTTACATCACCCTCTACAGCCCTTCCAAACTTTGCAATATTCCCCTATTCCCAATTTACCTTCAGTTACTCCACTTCCCCGGTTATTCGCTTGGACTTGTTTCCATTATTGTTCTTGTTACCTTTCTCTATTTACCTTTCCTTTGGTCCCTGTCATTATTTGCCTCCGTGGACCCTTGTCTTAATTACCAGTTTATTTTCTTCTTTTTCTTTCCCCTTGTTATCGAATTTGCTTTAACATTCTCTATCTTTCTCTCAACTATTGTCTTACTGTATTATTGTCTTGTTTTATATTATTCTTGTATTCGTTTTAACTTATTATCTTTTTTTTATTATTTCCTGGCATGAGTAAGACTAATTATTTTATGTACGAGTCTTAGCTACAGGTAATTACTTGTAGTGGTGTTATTGTTCTTTTTACTAACACTCTTTTTTTATGTTATTATCATTATTTATCACCTTATCAGTGTGTGTGTGTGTATTTTTTTATTCATTCAACCCTTTTCCCATTTAATGAAGGATAGACGGAAACAAGAACAAACACACATATTTGCCTTTCATTCATTACCTTTAGTTCATCCTTACTATAAAAAAAAAATGTGTTTTACAATGGTGTTTCCCTTCGACATCAAGTGCCCAGTTCCGGCTTATCCCTGTTGCTTCACACAAAAAAACTTCACCCATCAGCTGAAGGTCGTTCGGATCGCCTGAGGATTATTAGCCTTCCACCTAACTTAATCTTATCTAAACTAACGTAACCTGTTAGCAGATGACATAAGGAACTGAAAAAGAGAATATAACTGAGGTAGGAATATATAAAGTGAATATAATAAGATCAAGTTTGAGATAGAAGAAGTAAAATAAGAGTGATGGTGTAATGTAGACGAACTTGAACTAGATAATGATAGTAATGTTGGGATAGATGTAAGAAAAGATAAGAAACAACGATCAAACTATATATTTAATGACATAAGTTTAGGCAGTTATTAAGCAAGATTAGAAATGATAAGATTTGGTGAGATTGATCAGTTAGCAGAATATCTAATGGATAGGTATGTATTTTTTTAGTATTAAACTTATACTATAAATGAGATCTCGCTTGTGATTAAAGAACATAATTATTTGTACTATTGCCTAAATTACCAGAAGACTTAAGAATTCATACCGAGTTTAGGAGAATTAGTGTACTGTATAAGGCGGGCATTAAGAATTTTATTATAAAGATTATTTTAAAGAGAATAAAAATTAATAGCAACATATAATTGTATGAAGATCAATATATAATGATTTAGATGGAACAATGGAGGACATCTTTGGTTTGAGAAGTTTAAGTGAAAAATCTTTGAGGGTTAATTTTTTTTTCTATTTTGTGCATCATGGAAATGCTTGTGATAGATAAAAAAAACATTAATTTTTTACAAGTTATGAAAAAAGAGGCGTAAATGACGGAGATATTAGAATTCAATGACATTATTACTTCATTGTGGAGCTGCTGTGTTAAGAAGAAGATATGAATTTCTTATTTAGTATAGAGTTAGATAGTGAATTAAACAGATTGTGGGGCGTGCTAACTCCAGCAGTCTACAATGTTTCATCAAAGTTTTTAATGAGAGAAATTGTAAGTTTGCGATAAAGTAATAAAATGAATTAGTTAAGAAATATCAAACATTTGGTATGCCTATGTTGTTGCTCTTGGCAGTAACGAAGCATTACAAAAACTGGCCGATAAATTGGTGGAGAAAGATGAAAAATGTGGACATGGTGTTAATGTCTTTAGTAATTATTGTCCCAAATAGATAAATCCTATAATAAAAAAATATGGTAGGCAATCAAACAGGGAGGTACTACCGCCTAGGAAGATATTGGAAGCCTATTGTATTGTCTAATGGTAGACCCTGCTGCCATATGGCATCACGAAAATTGTGACCAAGTCCCAGGTTGCTGATCTGACTTCCTGCCTCATTTACACACAATTGCAGGGTCTCAATTGTTTCTCTCACTTTGACAACACAACATACATATATTGTTTCTCAATGTTGATCTTTTTACTAATTTTTTTATTTATTATTATTATTATTATTATTATTATTATTATTATTATTATTATTATTATTATTATTGCTATATTTTCGCCTAGGCCCTGATGTGGGTCATTGACCTGTGCCCTGGTGGGCTAATCCCGTGAAAAAAGAAAAGGAAAATTGAACAGGTGTAAAAATTTGTCCCTTAGTTGGGGACGAAAAATCAAAACAAAATATGTCAAATAAAACTGTATTCCATCATCACGGAGATATGTTAAACAGGGACACTAATATTAGCTTGAGAATATATATACTGTAATGTTATGTACAGGTCAGATGCGAAGACACTTCCAACAGACACAAGAAAACGGTTAGAGGACTTCGGAGTGTGGTGTGACAGGAGAACGCTAAGACAAGTAATACTGAGAGAAAAAGAAGGACAAATATCAACAAGAACAGCGAGAGACAGACAGAAGATTTTTTAGAATAAGAGAAGTGATAATTTGATCGTCTAATTAGGAATGGAGGAAAAATGGTAGAAATGCTACACAATATTATAAGTTTGGAGGACCAGAGGAAGACAGAGGCTAGGGTGAACCATTGACATTATAAACCGTGGTTCATCGTACGTAAAAAATCTGTGAAGAAAAACCGATCTCTTAAACATCAGGATATAATCTTATATGGTTACCATCATTAACACCTTTACCCTGTACACACATCTACTGTAGGTTTGTACCTACATATTATTATTAATTATTATTACAGTATTATTATTATTATTATTATTATTATTATTATTACATATACCTTATTTCTCACCAATATCTATTCATTGACCCCTCCACTACCCCTCTACCTGGCTCCCTCCTCCCCCTGGCTCCTCCTTCCCCTGGTTCCCCCTGGTTCCCCCTCTCCCAGGTTTCCTCCTCCCCCCCCCCCCCCCCAGCTTACTCACGATACAGAGAGAAAGATTTCCTTATATTTTTTTTTCAATTTCCCCTGGAGTATGATGGTTAATTTTAGTCTTACATTTTCTGCCTCATAATATAGTCTATGAAGAAGGTGCTGCCATAAGGTGGTCATCCCGTTGTTGAGAGCCGTGTGGAGCGAGCCACAACCTTTCCGCGGGATAATTACAAGTCCTGCGATAAATCAAAGTACATGCACTTCCAAACTAACATAATTATCATACAAAATGCCCTTGGACAAGGATATACATGGAGGCGTGAGGTCAAGGTGGCTACAAGACAAACACAACTGTAGAGTCATGAAGGACGACTCTTATAGTGTTACATAAGGTGGTAAACGACTATCTCGCCTCGCCTCGTTGGCCGAGTTTTTGCTTCTCCGAGTTTATATCATAATTTGAGTCGCGTTGCGAACTCACAGTTCCAGTCACTTATATAATCATATCCCTTTATACTATTTTCTTAAATTTATCGGCAAAATGATTTCCTAAGTAGGAATATATTAACATACCTCTGAATCTTTAAATAGTTGGCGGGATAACCTTCGCCAGCCGCAGCCCCCGGGAGCCTTACCTTGACTGGTTGGTCATCAGTGTAATAAAAGAAACCGGCCAGAAACTTTTGGCATATCCGCCAGGGTGTAATTATCAGAGATATGTAGACAAGCATCCACTTGTGCCATTGTTCATTAGTTGTGAGCAGTGGTGAGTGGCGGCAGAGAGCAGCATCCCACACCCGCGCCTTGCCTCCTCCTTACCCTCTATGATAGCCAATGTCAATGGTGGAAAAAATAGGCAGTAAGTTATACCAAAAAGATACTTATAACTTTAGTTATTGCCTCGAAACTAACATTGAATCCTGAGAACATCATCCTCGCACAACTTATGACTATAATGACACAAGAAAAATGGCTTTGATATGAAGTTACTTATGATTTACCTCAAGATGAATGGCCAAATGATTACACATTAGCCAAAGAAATCTCATGCATGAATTTCTCCCAGAGATATAAAAGGATAATATTTAGGATATATTTTTCAGTGGATACAATATAAAATAAACACATACGGCAGGTAAATCTTCCTTAATACAAAAGCGGCATATGTTAGCGGCGCGACTCTTACCTGTGTGTGATACAAGACCCTCACTCACCCCACCGAGGAAACACTTATAAGGTCAAATCCTATAAAAAAGATGCCGAGGTTCCGAGATGGCCAGATATCCCGCACCAGCTGTAGGATTCACGACCTCCAGGAGACATACTCAAATGACAAGTATATCCGTGAGGTATAATTATAGGTAGGATCCCTCTACCTCTCCTACGCCGCTCCTACATGACCGCATTACTTAACATTTCCATGAAGAAACCACAAATTCATGGAAGATGTAATAATAAGTATTTTTTCTAGATTACACATTCCATTAATCATTGCGCTGAAATTTAATGTTGATAATGACAGAGTAGGGCGGGATGGATGAGCTGCGTACGAAGACATGCGCACGGCCTAACATTTTATGGCGTGTGTTTGTCGGTGGGTTTTATGTACATATAACATTCACGTCAAAGAGAAATATTCGTCTACCATCACACACAACCCCCGGGTGACTAGAAGAATACAACCGCTGTCCGAACACGACTAAGTGGGAGGTGGTGATGACCCCATGTGTGTGTATGTGTGTATGTATGCTTGTGTGTGTTGTGTGTGTGTGTGTGTGTGTATCTCCATCGCCTCGCCATCCTGGAGTGTTCGCACACAGACTCCCATTTTAGGATTAAATCACTTGGAAATACGGAGAAGGTTCGTGACGTTTTGACTCCGAGGTAACCAACAAGAGTCCCTTCATTGTAAGGTCATGAAGGTGGAGAAAACTTTTAGTCTATCAAAAGTATAATTCCGTCCTGATATCTAATTCCCTTGGGATGTTAACGACATTAGCATTATCTAACATTAAACTAGCAACTATGCAAAGTGCCGTCAACACACTGAAGTTTGGAGTGAATTTTAATTCGTGTTTTGATGGTAATCGCTACCTACGGGACCTAACCCACCCGCGTCAAGACATCTCAATACCGCCCTTGCGACGCCTTCACCTAGGGGTTCACACCACCTATGTTCTGGGAATCACAAGAGCGCCCACCCGCCAACGAGAAACACGATTGATCATATGTAATTTTTTAGCCCGTAGCTCTTAGTTCTGACTGTAATTTGAGTTGTAAAACATATTATAAATAAAACAGTCTGCGATATCTGGCGTCGTAAAGCGTAGCCAGATCAGCAGCGCCCCTGGGTCGGCCACAGCTATACGCAGAATTAATGTAATCCAAAAATATTTATGAGCCCGATGATATATGAATATTATTTCTTGTTATTTATGACGTGGGTTGGTGAGACGACAATAAAAAAAACTGGTTTCTAGACTCGAATTCTGTTGATGCCGGTAACCAATTGTTGTTATTATTGTTGTTAATGTTGTTGTTGTTGTTTGTTAACGGTGGTGTAGCTCTTATGTTGTTGCTAGTATTATTATTTAATGTTATTCGTGTTGTTTGTGTTATTGTTGATGTTGTTAATGTTTTTGTTTGTATTGGTGTTTGTTAACGATATTTTTAGTTGTGTTCGTTGCTATTGTTGTTCTCTTTGAGTTTGTTGCAGTTGCTGTTGTTCCTGAAGTTGTTATTGTTGTTTTTGTTATTAGTATTGTTGTTGATGTTACTGTTGTTGTTTTTCTTTTGCTGTTATTGTAGATGTTGTTGTAGCTGTTGTACGAAAATAGTGTTACATTCTCTTGTTGTAGTTATCACTGTATTTGATCTCGCTGTTGTAGTTAATTTTGTTTTTGTTACTTACCGTTGGTGCTTTTCCATTAACGACACACACACACACACACACACACACAGGTCTGTTACATATTACCTTTTAGAAGATATTCACCCCGTTAACTCTGACCGTATTACTATCATCAGGTAGAAGAACAGGTGATGTCTACACGAGGCTGCCAATGGAGCCTGGGGCACCGTCTTCTGTGTTGGAAATGCAAGACACGTGATGTTGTGATGGACATGTGGCCACTGGTGAGCTAGGATCACCACACTAAAGAGTTTGTTCATGATGGTGATGGTAATGGTAGTGGTCACAGTGGTAATGGTGACAGTGGTAGTGGTTCTGGTGATGGTAGTGGTCATGGTGAGTGGTGGTGATAGTGATCATGGTTATTGTAAGGATGACGATAGTGGTGACGATTGTGGTCATGGTAATGGAAATCATGGTGAGGAAGGAGTATATCGCGGCTGAGGAAGAGACAATATACACATGAAATTTAAAGCGTGAGAGAATAACACAAAGCGTGGGAACGTAACCAAGGCGTAAGTAAGACACTAACCATACGTGATGTATGTATGTATGTATGTATGCGAAATTATGGGCAAGTTTCTTTACGCCATTTACCTCTGTCTACCCAACAGTAATTAGGAACTTGGATGTTAATCGATTTGCGGATCGTGTTCCGGGGTAATAGTTAGCCAGTGCCGTTGGCGAATTGTCCGGTCTTCTCGGATTGTTCCTTGACGCTGGGTCACTCAGCTCGTTAATTCAGGGTGTGATTGTTGTGTTGGCGACAGCTTCTACACCTTAAACAAATTCACACCTAGGAGGCCCTAGGGCTGGCCATCCTCGATTTCGAGGGGTATCCATTATATGTATGTATGTATGTATGTATGTATGTATGTATGTAAAACTTGTATTGCATTAACAGGCAACATTTGACAACAAAACACGCCCACACACGACAACCAAACACCACCATAGTCAAGCTAAACGCGGCGACAATCAATGGGGCAGCATTATGTGCCTCTGTATATGACGTGGTAACAACGTCTTAGTCCAACAAGTCTTAAATCTCCGGCATGTAATATCCCTGACGGCCACTAAAGCTGTGAGCACCACGACCAACACACACAACACCACAGTGTTTTCACCAAAGGCTTCCCGTAATCTTGGGAGATTCAGACATTGTAAAAGACGAAAAATGTCCCCCGTCTAAATCACCTTTAATATTACTACGGATATAAATTTCTCTAAAAACAAATTCCGTGTCTCAGATGTATATTATTGGCCGTTGTGGCGACCCGCCGTGGACAGGGACAAATTTCACCCTTTTATTTGAGTGTGGCAATGCGTGTCCCTCAGCCGTGGTTTATCATCGTTATTTTCTTTTTAGCATTACTATTTGCAAGACTGGTTATGGCCCCCTGCCCTCCCCCCCTCCCCCTCCTCCATATCATCCAGTAAAAGAAGTAGGAACAAAAATACCAAATGTGTTGTTGTAAGAAATGAGGTGGACGGCTGGGCAGGGCTGGTGGCATTACTCGCTAATGGTGATTATGGTAATTCACTTGATCAGTCATTACCTGATTACTGATGAACGGACGCTCCACCGGGAGAGTTTTACTCCATTTCACCCCCTCTGTCGTCACGGGCAACGACCTTATGTCAAAGATAGGAAATATCTCACACTAAAACAGAAAATTGTGTACCGTGTTAGTCACCTCCTGGCGGTGTAGGTGTTGCCTCCTCTATTATAAACAATGTGTTCTGTTGCTGTTGTTCCCAGGAGGTGTCGTCTGTCGCTGCTTTAGTACTGTATGCTAATGGTGTTATGCCTACTACTTGAACATTGTTCCTGCTACTTGAACACTGTCCCTGCTACTTGAACACTGTCCCTGCTACTTGAACACTGCCCCTGCTACTTGAACACTGCCCTTACTACTTGAACACTGCCCCTGCTACTTGAACACTCTCCCTACTACTTGAACACTGTCCCTGCTACTTGAACCATGTCCCTACTACTTGAACACTGTCCCGATTACTTGAACACTGTCCCTGCTACTTGAACACTCTCCCTACTACTTGAACACTGTCCCTACTTCCTGAACACCGTCCCTGTTACTTGAACACTGTCCCTGCTACTTCAACACAGTCCCTGTTACTTGGACACTGTCCCTGCTACTTGAACACTCACCCTGCTACTTGAACACTGTCCCTGCTACTTGAACACTGCCCCTACTACTTGAACACTGTCCCGACTACTTCAACACTCTCCCTACTACTTGAACACTGTCCCTACTACCTGAACACCGTCCCTGCTACTTGAACACTGTCCCTACTACTTGAACACTGCCCCTACTACTTGAACACTGTCCCGACTACTTCAACACTCTCCCTACTACTTGAACACTGTCCCTACTACCTGAACACCGTCCCTGCTACTTGAACACTGTCCCTGCTACTTGAACACTCACCCTGCTACTTGAACACTGTTCCTGCTACTTTAACGCTGTCCATTGATCGCTGTCTACTTTTTAATCAGGTTCTCCTCCCTAGGCAAAGTCTGCTACTTGAGGAACATCTTCTCAAGTAAAAACTAATATTTGATATACGTGCCCTTGCAGCATTTTATACAAGACAACGTCATGTATTTTCTATTGACTCGTAGCAAAACCAACTCATACATATACGAGTATATTAGAAACAACTATGTTTTATTCCTGTATCGCTGAAAATAAACTCTTCGCACATTTGTGGACCACGTGATGTTAACAGGTCTCAATTTTTTTTTATGTCCTCCACTTTTCCTGCTCCTGTAAGGTTATCAGCACATGCCACTTCCTTGACATTGTTTTTTTTTTCATAGTTTATTGTATGTTGGAAAAGGGATAGGCCAAGTGCGTACATTGCCATGGCTACAGGGTCCCCGTGCGTTGACTGCATGGTGGTATCTTCTCTTTGGGCCTTGAAGTTTGTTAGAAATAGGTTTGTCGGGTTCCTGTAGATGGTTTTAACATACATTGCGAAACATAGACACTTGATCTTGATATTGTGCAGTGTAGCCTTGCGGTTGCTATGTTGAAAGAATTAGTGGCGTCTGCCAGGAGTACAGCCTCACGGGCACACTGCTCAAATATCTTTGCTACGGCAGCTTCACCCCTAGCCTGGTGACCAGAACATACTTGTAGGTTCCCGGCTGCTGCCCTGACATCATTATTGACAAGTTTCATTATGTATTTTCAAATGATCCGTCTCAGCACCCCCCCCCCCCCCCTTATTAGGCCTACATCCTGGATTTTTGTCCGGGGGATGAGGCGGCTAGCCGTTAGAGCTTGTAGGTGAAGGCAGCAAGAGGTTGCTAGTTATCATTCAAGGGCGGCGGTGATTTTTTCCACACCATTCCTCTTGTTATTTCCTTGAACATAACGGTGTTTGGAGGGACTACTACTACTTTCTCTACGGCCTCCATCCTCCCCTTATAGCCATACCTTCGCCACCATTTTATTACCTTAAAAACTACTACTACTACTACTACTACTACTACTAATACTACTACTACTACTACTACTACTACTGATGATGGTGAAGATGATGATATCATTAAGGGTTATTATGATAATAAAAAAAACAATATTTATTCAATCTAAACCTACAAAACACAATTTCGCCACAAATGAAATATTACATTTACACTACAATTAAGAACGCCAATGACCGAGATGGTGCCACACTTATAAATAACCAAATGCGCTATACTTAACACACTTAAAACATCACAGATCATGAACTTTCAACCCAATTTACACGAAGTGGAACACACGCAACCGCCTACCCCCGTGTCCACCTGCCCTGTAGTACGGTCGAACATGCTCTCCCACCCTCACACCTGCTTCCCACCCACCTACCTGCCCACCCACCTACCTGCCCACCCACCCTCTTCCTTCACCTGCCTCCCCCCCCCCCCCCATGCTCCATGAAGGATTTGCCACTCTATTATTGCTAAACTCTCATATATCAAAAAGAAGTATATTTAACGTCCATTAATAGCAAATTATCTCGAATAAAATATAGAAATATTTTCCGCAGCCGAGGGGAGTGAGGTTGGGTTAACACAGTTGGGGAATGACTGTCATGATTGGTTGTTGTCATACGTAATGATGCAATGAACGAGCATTGTTTCCGTCATCGCAGATGTTGGTACCTCGCTCCCTCCCTCCCTCCAGGCCTCCCTGTCTCCCTCCCTGTCACCTTCCTCCCTCTTCGTCAACCGGTGAAGGGGAGAAACACAGTATTCTCCCTAGCAGTGTGTGTGTGTGTGTGTGTGTGTGTGTGTGTGTACATGACGCCGTAGATCAACACGGTAACCTCTCCTCTGCTCATGTACACACTAACATTAAGTGGCAGTCATGACTTGGGGTGAACGTCTGAACGAACCTACATCAAGGTTATGATCATTTACTTGTTCCTAGTTTATTATACTGTCGTTTTGTCTCTGTATCTTTGTTTTTCTCGTTCTCTCCTTCTTAACCTGGCAGAGGATTATCACTTAAGAGATAGACAGATAAAGAGACCAGCCTAAATGCAATTAAAAATGATTTTAATTGTGAAGTTGACTCAGTGAGATGTTGCACGATATTTGGTCGTGACGCCGAGGGGATTCCAACACAGACAGGGAAAAAATCGTCGCGCGCGCACACACACACACACACACACACACACACACACACACACACACACCTTCCTGGCATACATCACTTAAATCCTCTCAGTGGTGATGACAAGAACCTGTTAACTCTCCTTGCCTCACCTCTCACTTAAGTCTTTTTTACATCTCTGATTAACTCCGTAAACTAGTGTTCAGTATCAGGTGCACTAACTTATGCAAGGTGAATGTATCTAAGTAAGGTACATTCTTGGGGGGTGTGATTTTAATGCTAATATTGAGTATTATTCTTCATCATGTAGCATAAGGAAACCAGTTATTCTCGTGTCTTCTATTCCGAGATATTTTCATCGTAAGAAGCTTTAGAAATCTGGAGTGATGATTGTTATTAAACAACACCAGGGTTTGGAAAGTAACAATTACGTTTTTTTTCTCAAGGAAACAAGGACGGTAATACAGTACCTCACTTCACGATGTTTCCAGAAGTGACGGCCACATATGACCCATATTCTTTTAAGTCCGGGTATTAGAAATTTCCGGATCACATGTAGCTTAGCCCCCCCCCCCCCCCGGTTTATTTTACCGTAAGATTAACCACTCTAACCCTAACCTAACTTAACACTAATCCCCACCGTTTAGGGTGTTGAATCACCAGGTGAAGTTAAGTGGAGGGGCTAGTTTTTATATGATATAAATTTTCGCCTAAATTACGATAGGAGACGGTATCAAAATCATAACAAAACTCTTTAATACGTTTTCTTCCCTGTAATTAAGGTGAATAAATTGATAATCTAAGCTGAGAATCAGGAGGCAGGTAAGAGAGGGGATTAAGGGGAGGGGAGATGACTAACACAGCCTGGAATGAGACAACCAGGGAAAGGAAATGAAGAGAAGACAGAAGTTAAGGTGAAGTGACGCGGTCGAGAAAGACTTGAAAAACACGAAGACTGATAGAACGGGATATTGAAGACGGAGGAACGTGGCACAGCTAACTAACCCACCTGAGCTTTGAGGAGGAGGAGAAGAAGAAGAAGAAGAAGAAGAAGAAGAAGCGCTGTCAGACAAGGTAGCGTTCACACACACACACACAGAAGTCAGCCTGTGAATGATTGAACATTAACATCTGATGGATGATTTATTGTAATACCAGAAGACGTGTTGTCACCAAGAGCCTGGCCAGGTGAAGGGGTGTGGCGACCTGTTATGTCCACTAGTCTTACTCTGGTCTTAAGCTGGTCATTATCACATTCTTCAGCCACACCATCTGTCACACTCCTCAGCCACACCATGTCACACTCTTCTACCACCCCTCTTGTCATACTCCTCGGCCACACCACTTGTCACACTTCTTGGCCACACCTCCTCTCACACTCTTCGGCCACACCCCCTGTCACACTCCTTGCCCAAACCTCCTGCCATACTCCTCGGCCACATCGCTTGTCACAATTCTTGGCCACAACTCCTGTCACACTTCTTGGCCACACCTCCTGCCACACTCCTCGGCCACACCACCTGCCATACTCCTCAGCCAGACCACCTGTCACACTCCTCGGGCACACCACCTGTTACACTTCTTGGCCACACCTCATGTCACACTTCTTGGCCACACCTCCTGTCACATTTCTTGGCCACACCTCCTGTCACACTCCTCGGCCACACCACCAGCCATACTCCTCAGCCAAACCACCTGTCACATTTCTTGGCCACACCACCTGTCACACTCCTCGGCCAAACCGCCTGTCACACTCCTCGGCCACACCACTTGTTACACTTCTTGGCCACACCTCATGTCACACTTCTTGGCCACACCTCCTGTCACACTTCTTGGCCACACCACCTGTCACACTCCTCGGCCAAACCTCCTGTCACACTCCTCGGCCACACCACTTGTTACACTTCTTGGCCACACCTCCTGTCACACTTCTTGGCCACACCTGTCACACTCCTCGGCCACACCACCTGCCAAGTTACTCATCCTTACCACCTCACCTGTTACTTGGCAGAGGACCACCTGACCTGATGCTTGGTGAAGGACGACTTGACCTATTTCTCGAAGGAAGGAAGGAAGGTAAGCTGAGAGAAGAGTGAAGGAAGACTCATGTAAATAGAGAAGAAAGAAAGAAAAAAAGAAAAAACAGAATGAAAAAGATTTATACATTATATTGAGACATTGCTTCATTCATACACCTCCACCTCCTCCTCCTCCTCCTCCTTCTCCTTCTCCTCCTCCTCCTCCTCCTCCTCCTCCGCCTCCTCTTCCTCCTCCTCCTCCTCCTCCGCCTCCTCCTCCTTCCGTCCATACCCGAGACATAAACATAAAGAATGAGCAGTAGAACAACAACTAAAAGTAATTCTTTATGCCTCTTCTACATTCGTGGTGAGGCATAAAAAAGGAAAGCAAGGGAATAGAAAAAAAAATGGATATGCAGAAGAATAATTGAAAAGAGGAAAGTAAATAATGCACTGAGAAGGGGATACACACAGGCATGGAGGAAGAGGGAATGAAGAGAAATGAGAAACCCATTAAAAGGAAGTGAAGAGGGTGGAGAGAGAGAGAGAGAGAGAGAGAGAGAGAGAGAGAGAGAGAGAGAGAGAGAGAGAGATAATGTTGTCTGCGGGGGCGTGCTGCTGGGAAAGGCATGGTGCTAGGAAAGGCGTAGTGCTGGGAAAACGTGTTGCTGTGAAGGCATGTTGCTGTGATGGCATGCTGCAGTGGGGGCGTGTTGTTGTGAGGGCGTGATGCTGTGAAGGCGTGGTGCTGTGAGGGCGCGTTGCTGTGAAGGCGTGGTGCTGTGAAGGCGTGGTGCTGTGAGGGCGTGTTGCTGTGAAGGCGTGGTGATATAAAGGCACGGAGGCTAGGGAAGGTTAGCTCGGGCTTGCATGGGGTCCCCGACGTGACGCTCCCATGGAAATCTTTTAGACTTCCGTCGAGCTAACAAATTCAGGCCATTTCCCAGGGCAGGGGAGAGGGTGACCCTTCTAGCCACCCTCCAGTGATGAATGTGCCTTCTCACACGACACACCCCAGCCTCCACCCAGTCCATCACACCTCCCCACCTCCCCTTACACCTGCCCCACACCTCCCCACCTGTGCTTACACCTTCCCCACACCTCCCAACCTGTCCTACACCTCCACTTCTGTCCTACAACTCTTTACACCAGCCTTACACCTCCCGACCTCCCGCCATACTTCTCCACCTCCTCTCACACCTCTCCTTACACTTGTCCCACCTCCCCTTACACCTACCCTACACCTCCCAACCTGCCCAACACCTCCCCTTACACCCCCCTAAAAATAATGCCCCACATCACTCCACCTCCCCTAACACTTGCCTCGCACCTCCCCACGTCCGCTTACACCAGCCCCACACCCATACCTCCCCACCTCCACTTACACCTGTCACACACACCCCCTTACACTTGCCTCACACTTCCCCACGTCCCCTTACACCTGCTCCACATCTCTCCACTTCCCCTTAGACCTTCCTACCTACCCCATACTTCCCCACTTGCCCCATACCTCCTCATCTGCCCCACACGTCGTCGCATTCCTTCATCTCCCCACCTGCCCCCGCTTCTTCCCTTACACTTCACCAGCCCAACCCTCACCCCTCACATTGACCTTATACAATACACCCTCCCTTCACATCTCCCTACCTACCTACCTTACCTACCTCTCGACCTATCTTACCTACTTAAACCTGTAAACTATTGCTGTACATGTCATTGTCTATATGACCAATAATGATTTTTCATGATGTTATGTACAGTAAGCTTGAACTTCATATTAAGAGGCCCCAACCCAGCTCAGTGTTCAGAGCAGAGGCTCTGTAACTAAGGCAACAAGTTCATATATCCATGTTTCAGCATTTTGAACTGCCTCCCTCGGTCGGATCATGGAGCAAATGACTGACCGGGGCTGTCAGTCATTAGCTGAAGGTCTTGGTGTTAACACATTGCTCAAGCAAGTCCGGGCAATGTCGTTACTCCCAAACAATCTCTGTAGTTATTTCTAGAATATAATAACCCTATTTATGTAATAACAGGGTTTTACTCATCACCCTGAGTGGGAGAACTAAATCTGTGGAAATTATTAGTTCAATGGCTGTTAAGACGACAACAGGTGCACCACCTGGCCATTTTTCACGTGTGGAGTGTTCCGTGTAGTCCACATTAACTCTTCACTCCGTGGGCATTCCTCCACATACAGGCCCATACAACATGGGCTTATATACCTACCTTATCGACCTCCCACCTATTTTACACCTGCCTACCTACCTCCCCATCTATCATACCTACCTACTCGTATACTTACTTACCTACTGTATTTTACTTTACTTTACTTTACTTTACTTTACCTACCTACCTTCTCCCCCCCCCCCCCCCCAAACGCTACCAGAGTTCGAATCCAGAAACATAATCACTATTCACACGTTGCCAGGAGTGTTAATGGCAGCTAGGAGGGCCAATAGACACCAACGTCTTAACGAGCAGCAAGAAAGTGTGGAAGGAGGGAAGAAAAAATATTAATAGCCGTGAAACTAACAAAAGCGTTGCCAATACAGCTAAAGTTAATATCCCGTTAAAAGTCAGTATTTCACTTACCGTGGTGAGGGTAGTCGCCACAACACCCACACCACTAACAGTAAATTTTAAAATATGGAAAAAAAAAAGAAGGTAAAATTGATCTTGTAACGAGAGGCAGGCACAGTTACGGCAGCCTGTAGGAGCCTTATAAAAGAGCCTCGATCCCTTTAAAAGAATTCCAACAAGGTGAAAAGAGGCAGTAGCTAGGTCGTTAATGTTGGTGTGGGGAGGGGAGGGGAGGGGGAAAGGGGTAGTGTTGGTGTGAAGATGTAGGTGGTGGTGGTGCTGAGGAGGTGTATAGGTGGTAGTGATGCGGATGGTGGTGTTAGGTTGTGGAGGCGAAGGTGGTGACTGGTGGTGGAATTGGTGGTGGTGACTGGTGGTGGAGGTTGTGGTGGTAAATGATAGTGGAGGTAGTGGTGGTGACTGGTGGTAGAGGTGGTGGATGTGGGAGTGGTGACTGGTGGTTGGGGATGGTGGTGGGGGAGGTGGATGGAGGAGGTATTGATGGTGATTGGTGGTTGATATGATTGATAGGGGTGGTGTGGGTGGTGGTAGTGGTGACTGGTGGTGTAGTTGGTGGTTGTGACTGATGGTTGAGGTAGTGATGACTGGTGGAAGAGGTGATGGTGATGGTGGTGAAGGCGGGGGTGGGTGGTTGACCAAACAACAGTAGATCTCACCCCACCGTCAAACAATAATAGGTTTTGCTCTATATACAGGTACTCCGCTAACACCACCTAAACATTACCCTTCCTTAACCTGACTATTGGTATGGTCTGGGGAATCGAACTCGACGAATACTCCACCATATTTATCTTCGTAACTATTTATCTAAAACTTGATGGAGGATGAATTTCCCACAACCCAATTCACACTTCAGGTAAACAAACCCCCTTCCGTCACCAGACTGCACCAGGGGGTCACCTCTCACCAGTAACATGGTCACCACTCCGTCACCACCAGGATCAGGTGAACGGTTGCACCAGGGGTCACCTCTCACCACAAACAAGGTCACCTCTCCATCACCACCATGAACGTGTTAAGAAAGTGTTAACTCTTGTTATTGTTTTTCTCCTCTACATTTGATGATTTTCTTAAGTGGGCGTTTTTGTGTGTGTGGGTCCTCAATATATTACCTCGGCCACGTTCTTTTTGTCACCTGATGAGAGATGTAGGGAAGAGATACTACTAATGAATGCTGGATACTGATGCCTTTATAAGTATTTTTTTAGGAACAATAATATCAATACATAATTTACGCCACCACTTTTACTGTACGGGGATAAATGTATATAAGTTGTATATCTAAATCTGTATTTATATTAGTTGTTTTAAATAAGATTTGTAAGAGTTATCAAGTCACCACCACTAGAACACCATCGGTAAGAGGGAACTACTGCACCTGTACTTTGCTTAACACTCAGTACGGTACCTGGTTTGATACTTCTCATTAAACTTGATGATCGTGAAGGTGTTCCACTACGTCTCCATAACCCAGTTAGTGTACTGTACAGCGAGCCTCGTCTACTCTGCCGTGGTTGATAGGATTGTTGGCAGTGTCTTATATGTCTCGTGTCTCTGTTATCGTTATTGTGATGAGTAGTGGTGGTGGTGGTGGTAGTTGCGGTAGTTGTGGTGGTGGTGGTAGTAGAGGTAGTTGCGGTAGTAGTGGTGGTGGTAGTAGAGGTGCAAGCACTGCGTGTTTCCTCTCGCTTTCAGCTACCGCCGCTGGCTAGCAGCTGTGGCGAACAACAGGGAAGCAACTTGCATAATTCTTCCCCTGCCAGTACACAGCCTCTTCGCCATCAAAACTCATGCTGTGCCTCATCCGGGCAACACACGGTAACTGGGTGCCTCATGAGCCAACACTAGACCAGCAGGGGATCTCGGAGTAGCAGTGGGCCCCAGAGGGACGGCGCATAGGCCCACTGGCATATGGATACGTCCTGGCGCCTACCAGTTGCCTTGCGGATTAACCTTGGTAGGTATAAGGCTACGGGAATAAACCCCGAACAAAAAATCTGCAGTGGAGCCCCGCATCAGGCAGACATGCCTTCAAAGCTCCAACAAGGCCCCAGAGCAGTATAGGCGGAATAGGTGACCAACATGGAAACCCAACGACAATATCGGCGGACGAAGACAATGCATGATGGACAGGTTACTAAGGCGAAACCCAACAAACTGGGCTATCGGCAGTCCATTGCAACTCTCCCTCTCCCCATTCGTTGCAACACATGCACCACTGAATTAGGAAAAGGGAGAGCCAAGAACGCAGTTGCAGTCTGCGCTCCTGCCTCACCACACAAATCAACTCATGGGCAGCCATCATCCAGCTCATCATACTCCTCATCATCATCAATCCCTTTTACCACCAAAAGTCCTAAGGCGACAGAAGAGTGGAGACGGGGACAAGCAGAGATGACTGCCGGGAGTCTCTAGTCACAACTGTGAACATGGGCGGCACAGATAAGATGGTCGTTTATGCACTAGGATCTAGGCAGCAGTGCAATCCGGTCCTGTCTGTGCGACTGAGCAGCCCTTTCGAGGAGCTACTCAGCTCACCCCACATGGGAAGGAGGCTAGAAAAGGTGCCCTAACATTGTCTGTCTAAAGAACCAACCTGACTGACCAACTGCACCCAGGAAGGTCATCCTTATGCGGTCAAAAACAGTTATAATCACAGATCAAAACAAAAACAAACTATACAACCTCTTATGGTCGCTGCATGGAACGTCAGAAATGCGCGTCCTGAAAGAAGTATCGCTCTTGTGGCAAAAGAGCTGGCTAGATATAACATCGACATAGCAGACATTAGTGAGTCCGGCTCCAAGACGAGGGTCAACTCACAGAACGGGGTTCTGGCAATATCTTTTTCTGGCAGGGAAAAACTGTTGAAGAGAGAAACCGTATTTATGAAATTGGCTTTGCCATCCGCCAACGCATCCTACACAGGCTAACCGAAATGCCTATTGGAAACAACAAGTGCCTCATGGCGCTTGAGTCCCACTGAATCATCAGTGCATACGCCCCAACACTGGAAGTAGAGGATGGCATCAAGGAGGCCTTTTATATCGACCTTGACAGAGTGCTAACCTCTATCCCCAGAGAAGATAAGGTTGTGCTTCTTGGTAACATCGATGCCAGAGTTCAAAGAGATGCTGACATTTGGCAAGGAATCATCGGGAGAAATGGACTAGGCAAGTGCAATTCCAACGGCCTACTCCTCAGCAAGTGAGCTGCACAAAATCTCACCATCACCAATACCTTATCTAGACAGGCCGACAAGTTCAGGGGTTCATGGCAACACCCACGGCGAAGGGGCCAAGCCTTCAGACGAGGTTTCAAAACTAAGCGTCTAAAGGATCCAGCGGTAGTAGAACGTGCCTTTAGAGAGCAGCTCGAACAGGGCTGATAAACAACCCGACAACAAACAACCAAAATCCCAGTGCCAAATGGGATATTCTCGACACTGTCATGACAAAAGCCTGCAGAGAGACTCTCGGCCAGATCGAAAGAATACACCAGGACTGGTTTGATAAAAATGACCAGGAAATCAATGTACTCGTCGATGATAAATGTGCTGCTTTAACTGACTGGCAGAGCAACCCTCAGCCTCGGACCAAAGCTGATACCTTCCACAAGAAGAAATCGGTGATCCAACACGAACATCGCAAACTTAAGCACGACTGGTTTAAAAATAAAGCATGTGAAACGCAAAAATTTGCAGATCAACATAAGATGCGCGAATTTTTTAATTCCACCAAAGCATTCTTTGGGCCAGTCACTCATGACACAACCCCATCCGCTCGTCAGATGGTAACTCCCTAATTAAATACGGAGAAGGATTCCGTTAGCGCTGGAAAAAGCACTACCGAAACACCGATGGGGATATCCTGACGATCCAGCAGGTCCTTCAGCATCCAGAGCTGACCCATCTCAGCTATCCTCCATGCCTGGATGAAGTAGCTACTGCCATCAAACAGATGAAAAATAACAAAGCCTCATGGCCTGATGGAATCCTACCCGAAGTGTTTAAAGCAGGAGGACCTTTGCTTACCAGCCGTCTCCACTCTCTCCTGGAGAATCTATGGGGAAAGGAGGAAATCCCTCAAGCTACTTTGCTGTCCTCAGAATCGAGTATGACGACCGTCCAGCTATGATACAATAATATGAGTTATTAAGGATGTCACCTTCGTCGGCGGGCTCTGGGGTAACTCGAGAGGCTGATATGGGATTGGCAGGGCCGTCCACAGATGTTGCACGTGTGGAGGGCTACATCTATTGTGGGAGGGGCGGCGGCAGCATCTTTCCGGTGCTGGCGCTTGTTTGTTTCGGTAGGCACTCGGGCTAACTCGAAAGTATTGACACCTCGTGTGGTGCTCTTCCAAGCGTTACAGTGTGGAGTGATTGTCTCTCAGGTGAAGGGGGTCGATTTGGTACTTTTTCAGGTTTGTCTTAAGACTATCCTTATACCTTTTCCGTTGCCCGCCAGAGTTACGTTTACCATTCGTTAGGTGACTGTAAGGTAGCTGCTTTGGCAGTCTACTGTTGATATTGATTTTGATATTGAAACAGTTTATTTAGCCAGAAGAACACAGATACAGAGTCGATAAAAATCATAATATTAACATGGCTGAGCCAGTTGAGAGCCTGAGCACTCTTGAAGACACCTGATATATACTGTACATTTATCTCAAAGACGTATTATGTAACATTTAGTATCATCTGGAATAGTACACATAGCATGGTGGTAGTAAGAACATATCAGAATGTTACCACACACACACACACACACACACACACACACATACACATTCCTCCCCAATCACCTACCAGAGCTGTATCATCTACAAACAGCAGTTGAATCATGTCCCATTGAAATTCTTGTCTCTATCAGCCAAGTCTTCTCCTCACATTATCTTCACTTTACCGATATATGTAGGTAGGTAGGTAGGTAGGTAGGTATGTTTAAGTGAGTTTGTGTGTGCACATATGTGTGTGTGTTAGAGATTGCAGGCATACATACATGAGTGTGCGTATTTGTGTGTACATGGAAGCTCCGTGCACACCAGCAATCACCAGAGTTGCAGGTGTGCACGGGCGTACACAGGTAATCCACTATAACTCCAGAACGCGTTGGCTAATCGAGTTCAAATTTGACTGGGTGAGTACAGACGGCCTTCAGACTAACCTGACTTGCTCCGATACCAGTTTACTGGTTCCTGCCCCGGTTTGGTAGTTCTGGGCCCGGTTCACTGGCTTAGGAACCGAGTGACCACCGACCAGTCCGATTGACTGGTTCCATGCCCAGGTGACCGATTTAAGGTCTGGTTGATTATCTCCAAGACCGGTTGGTTGTTGTAGGACCAGCTGACCGGCTCAAGACCTGGTTGACTGCCTAGGTTAGCCACTAGACAAAGGCCTCTGGTCCTCCTCCCCAGTTAACTGTATACGGTTTATATACATCCCACTCTAACTCATACTGACTGGTTAAAATTATATTGTATGTATACAATACACATAGCCTTACGCATGAAGCGTTTACAATAGCAAGGGCGCATCACCGGATTGCCAACTCTAGTGGGTGGCCATTAGGTAAGTACAAAAGGCAAGAACAATAAGTGGGACAACGCCTTCAAAATGATGCAATCCCCATAAGAAACAAAAGGAGAAAACATTTAGTACAGCCTGCCTGGAAACTGACCCGAGTTGGGATATTCAAGCTTACGCCCTTGTTATCCTACACTCCTCATTATAATGGTTTGTTCCTCGTGTTCGAGAAGGGTCGGCCCTAGGGCCAACTCGGCGTGAATTTGTTTAAGGAGTAGAAGCTGTCGCCAACACAACAACCACACCCAAGTTAACGAGTTGCATGACTCAGTGTCAAGAAATAGTCCGAAAAGACCGGACAACTCGCCAACTGCACTGGCTAACCGCAAATCGATTAACATCTAGGTTCCCAATTACTGCTGGCGTAAAGAAACTTTCCCATAGTTTCACCCTGCCCGGGGATCGAACCCGGGTCAGCTCACTTGCGAGGCAAGCATGCTGAACATTACACCATATGTATATATGATACACATAAAACTACATATATACAATTTAGTTGAACAATACACGTGCAACTTCACATAAGATTACATATTTACAATACAAATGCAAATGTATCTATACAATAAGCAGTCTTTAGCGATGCAGAATTTCATAACAATAGCAAGAGCAAAAACTCCACGCTCAGATCATTGTAACAAAAGATCTAATTTTGATATGTAATCATTTTAAAACTGTACAAAACGCCATTGTATTGTGACAGGTGTATGACAATTTTCTGAGAGAGAGAGAGAGAGAGAGAGAGAGAGAGAGAGAGAGAGAGAGAGAGAGAGATTAATATGGACCCAACATAAGAACTCCACTGTTTTATTGCAACACACAGTAAGGTAAAGATTAAGAGGGTGAGTATACAGTGTTCCCTCTCATACCTCTACACACACACACACACACACACACACACACACACACGCTACTATATGCCAGACGCTCCCCCGGCTTGACACAACCACTCTCCCTGCTTACCTACCAGCCCCCCTTCCCACTGACTTAGTAGAAGAATTTGACGTAGCAAAACGCCTGGACAAACTAAAATTAAAACGCTCTACCACCCCCATTGACTTACCAATGAAACTCTTCAAGGAGTTCTCCCCGGAGCTTGCTAAACCCCTCTGCTCCATCATCAATGCTTCTCTCAGTCAAGCCAGATGCCCAGCTGACTGGAAGACCTCTTATGTATCACCAGTGCCCAGGTCAACCAGCCCACAATCCTTAAATCAGCTACGACCTATTGCAATCACCCCAATACCCAGCCTAATCTGTGAAAGTTTTGTGTTCGACTGGGCTTATGCTGATATTGCAGGAGTCGTAGACCCTCAGCAATTTGGCAACATGAAAACTTCCTCCACCACTCACTGTCTTGTCAGCTTTCTCGATTACATATACCGCCATCTCGAGAAACGAAAAACGTCTGTAGCTGTCGCCTTCATTGATTTCACTAAAGCGTTCGACCTAGTCGACCACAATATAATCATCAACAAAGCTATTGACCTCGGGCTTCGAAGAAGCCTCATACCATGGCTTACAGACTTCCTCAGTGACCGACGCCAAGTTGTACGCTTCCGAGGGGCTGTCTCCCCCTTTCAGTCACTCACCTGTGGCGTCCCCCAAGGCACCAAGATGGGACCACTCTGCTTCCTTATGCTCATTAATGATGCCCTAAGAGAAACCCCTGCTCGCTGGAAATATGTCGACGACTCCACCATTGGGATCAGCGTCAACAATTCTGCTCCCAACTATACCGCCCTTCAGGATTTATTGAACAGTCTCCAAAACTGGGCTACCAACAACCATGTCACCATCAACCATACCAAGACCATGGTTATGCACATCAACCTCTCCTCCGACATTGTCCCACCTCCTTCCATTACTCTAGGTCCGAACACACTCCAGGTTGTAGATTCCACGAAGCTCCTCGGCGTCACCATAGACAACAAACTAAATTGGAAACCACACGTCAATGAAGTTGTCAAATCCTCCAGTTTCCGTCTCCACCTCCTCCGCCGACTCAAGTCCCTCGGAGTTCCTGCACACGAGCTCCTCAGTGTTTACACGACATTCATACTTCCCAAGCTCACCTATGCCTCCCCCACCTGGTCTTCCTCCCTAAATGCCACACAACGTAAACACCTAGAAAAAGTGCAAAAGAGGGCATGCAAGATTATTCTCTCCCCCTCCTACTCCACATATCAAGAAGCGCTCAACACACTGACCCTTTCGACTCTCACTGACCATCACCACGACCTCATCTGCAAATTTGGTAAGAAGCTTCTACACCATCCCCGACACCGGCTTCTACTACCACCCGAGGTCCCTTGTCCGAGAATTGCTGTTCGACACCACAACCGCATCCAGCCCATACGTGCACGAACTGATCGCTATAAGAACAGCCCAGTCCCAACCATTGTAAAAATTATCAATAACTTGTAATACTGTAACACTGTCACTATGTTGAAATGAACTGTAGTTTGAGCTTTTCCCCATCTAAGTTATTATATGTCTTATTTGTGTCACTTATGTTACTTGTATATTATTTGTAATTCGTAACCCATTCCCCAAATATGTAAATGTATATTTTCAGCCTTCTGGCTGCCAAGCTCTTTCAATAAACCGTTAATTATTATTATTATTATTATTACTATTACGTTACACCTTTCTTAAGATGATGCTTCCTTAATGTGTAGATAGAAAAGCTTGGATTAACTTAGACTCATACTGATCGGCAGATTAGGAAAGGACTGCGGGGTAGCAATCTATGTCACGGATAACTTGAAGTGTGGAATCAATAAGGAAATAAAAACTGAATTGAATACAGAAACAATTTGGATAGAATTAACCGATGGTAGGAGAAAATTAATCATACGTGTATTATAACCTTGACAGGGTAGATGGGCATCTAATTTGGGATATAGTAGGCGTCTTCAACTTTAGTCAAATAGAATGGACCGACCATACGAGTATCTCAGACTCAGAGGATATTCTTGAAACAGTTCAGGGCTGTTTCCTAAGGCAACATACAGCCGAACCCACCTAGGGTAATAATATCCAAGATTTAGTTTTGTCAAACCGAGAAAACTCCATTAGTAATGTCGACATAGGGAGCGAACTAGCTAACAGCGATCGCAAAGAAGTGAGATTCAAAGTAAAACTCAATGTCAGTCGCAAGGAAAATTCCCTAAGGCCCAGATTTCAGAAGGACAAATTTTGATAGATTGAAAAGGCAGGTGAGAGAAGGAGTGTTACGTTTGAGGGTGAAGTATTGTACATGGCCTCACGAGAGGGTGTAAATGACGTGCCACAGAGGGTGACCCCACCTTTCCAGCTGAAATGTCCATGATGACATTGCAAAACATGACTAAAGAGAGTGACCTGACCAAGAGATATAAGGTTGACGAGTACCATAACAATTTAAATAACGAGTTAATGTACAAAGGCAGAACATACCATACAGAAAACTTAAATCAAATAACAATGATCCCAAATGGATAAATAATTATTTAGTGAATATTATTGGACACAGAAAGGCTATAGGTCGGAGAATAAATCGTGGTGACAATTACCTCCGAGATTATGTTAATAATTGGCCAGTAGGGTTAAGACAAAGATAAGAAAAACAAAGAGGAATAATGGTCTGAAGGTAGCAAGAGAGGCGAAGTCAGACCGAAAGGGATTTTTTCCAAATGTTTAAAACTAAAAGCCAAGACAAGATTGAACCAATACAGTCAGATAAGAACATAAGAACATAAGAATGGAGGAAACTGCAGCGGGCCTAATGGCCCATACTGGGCAGTCCCATTTACACCCAACCCCTATTGCTCATATATCCATCCAACCCATGTTTGAAGCTATCCAGAGTATTCGAGTAAATGATGATATTTGGTAACTTGTTCCACTCGTCCACTACTCTATTTCCAAACCAATGTTTACCTATTTCGCGCCTAAATCTAAATTTGTCTAATTTAAATAAAAATTTATGAGTTCGCTCCTGACTTCCAATTATACACCTCTATCATATCGCCCCTCACTCTACGTCTCTCGAGGGAGTGCAAATTAAGATGCTTTAACCTCTCTCTGTACTCAAGGTTCCTAATCCCCGGGATTAGTCTTGTCATTCTCCTCTGAATTCTTTCCGAGGATTCTATATCCATTCTGCAATACCGTGACCAGAATTGAACTGAGTAATCCAAATGAGGTTTCACAAGCGCAAGATATTTCGCTAGTCTTGTAACTAACACTCCTTTGCATGAACCCAAGTACGCTATTAGCCTTGTTTCGAGCAAATACCCATTGCTCACTTGGCTTAAGATTCCTGCTTATCATTACTCCTAAATCATTCTCGCAGTCGGATTTCTCAATAACATCGTTGTTCATCTGGTATCTGGTTTCCCTGTTTTCATCTCCTATACTGAGTACTTTACATTTGTCCACGTTGAATTTCATCTGCCATTTTTCAGACCATTCGAAAAATTTGTTTAGATCTACCTGTAGTTTTGAGGAGTCCTCATCAGATTTAATTACACGCCCTATTTTAGTGTCATCAGCAAATTTACTTATGTTGCTGTCTATGCCGATATCTATGTCGTTTATGTATATAATAAACAATAGCGGTCAGAGTGCTGAGCCTTGGGGAACTCCACTAGTGACGTTTCTCCAATGGGACTTAGTGCGGTTAATGCTCATTAGCTGTTTCCTGTTCTGTAACCACGCCCTAATCCATTTTAGAATATCTCCTTTAATGTCATGAGCCTCCACTTTTTTTATTAGTCTTTCGTGGGGGACTCTGTCGAAGGCTTTGCTAAAGTCGAGATATACCACATCATAATTGTGCCCCTCATCTACTGATTCAAAAACAGATGAAAAGAATGTTAATAGATTTGTTTGACATGAACGCCCGCTTGTGAAGCCATGTTGGGAATCATTGATCAACTTGTGTTTCTCCAGGTGATTTCGAATAGAGTTTGAAATGATTGCTTTCAGTAATTTGCCTACAATTGATGTTAGACTGATTGGTCGGAAGTTGGAGGATAGTGATCTATCTCCCTTTTTGAAAATCGTTTTTACATTCGCTATCCTCCAGGATTCTGGTTCTACACCCGTTTTTAAGGACATGTTAAGCAATTTTGCTAAGGGCATACTAAGCTCATCGTTACATTCCTTTAATACTCTGGCAAATATCTCATCGGGACCTGGTAACTTATTAGGCTTTAGTTTGTCTATTTGCTTACTAACATCGTTACTAGTCACTACTATCTCGCTTAACTTATTTTCTTCACTATCTCTGCATAGAGTTGGTGCCTCGGGTATCATGTTTAAATTTTCGGTGGTGAAATCTGTTGAAAAATATTTATTCAGATTATTGCTCATTTCTCCGTCATTATCAGTTAGCTCGCCGGTGTCTGACTGTATTGGTCCAATCTTTTCTCGTGTTTTAGTTTGATACATTTAATAGAATCCCTTGGGGTTTGACTTTGCCTCCCTTGCTATCTTCAGTTCATTAATCCTCTTTGCTTTTCTTATCTCGGTCTTAACCCTACCGGCTGATACCTTATAATAATCTCGGAGATAAACTTCACCATGATTTATTCTCCTACCTATAGCCTTCCTTTGTCCAATAATATTCTTTAAATAATTATTTATCCATTTTGGGTCATTGTTGTTTGATCTGAGTTTTCTGTATGGTATGTTCTGCCTTTGAGCAGTAAGTAACTCATTATTTAAATTGTTGTGGAACTCGGCAACCTCAGATCTCGTTATTAGGCCATCCTCAACCATCAGGTCTCCAGGTAAGGTGAGGTAGCCCTCTGTGGGTACATTGTGTGAGGTTTCCTCATGTGAGGTCATGTAATTCACCCCAAAGCGTGATAGCCCATCTCTCAGCTGCCTCTTCAAACTATCAAAGTTTGCCCTTTTGAAATCTGGGACTTTAGTGGAATTTTACTTGTGGCTGCCTTGAAATTCTAACTGGAATCTAATTTCTTTGTGATCGCTGTTAGCAAGTTCGTTCCCTACCTCAACATTACTAATGAGGTTTTCTCTGTTTGACAGAACTAAATCGAGTATATTATTACCCCTGGTGGGTTCGGTTATATGTTGGCTTAGGAAACAGTCCTGGATTGTTTCAAGAAAATTCTCTGATTCTGAGTTACCAGTAAGGTCAATCCAATCTATTTGGCCAAAGCCAATGTCGCCCTGGAAGCCCTGCACATTTCATCCCAAATAAGTCGCTCATTAACTCTATCAAGATTAGGAGGTCTATATATTACTCCTGTGATTATTTTTTCCCTACCATCGATTAATTCTATCCAAATTGTTTCTGTATTCCACTCTGCTTTTATTTCCTTATTTATTTCACACTTCAGATTATCCCTGACATAGATTGCTATTCCGACTCCTTTCCTCATCTGCCTATCGGTATGGAATAATTTGTAACCTGCAATTTGATATTCGGCAGGTAACTCACTTGAATCTAGGTTTATCCATGTTTCAGTGAATGCTATTATATCGATTTTTTCGGTATATACCAAAGCCCTGATTTCATCCATTTCGTTTCTCATACTTCTACTGTTTGCGTAGTAGACATTAAAATCAGTCGTTATCTGAGTCCTCTCTTTGTCGCATTTAGGTTTTAACTCCCTGCCTAATTTAGTTTTGTCGTATTTCCTAGCACTATTTCCCTGTAACCTTTCACTTTGTTTACCCTCTCCCACTGCAATCTCTTCCACCCCGTGCTCATATGTTCTCCTAGCAGTTTAAAGACTTTGACATCTTTTGAACTGCCCTCTTGAGAGAGCCAGCCAGAGTTGCCACCATATCCTTAGACAGATGCATCCCATCCCTAGCATAAAGGTCCCTTTTGCCGTAGAAGTTGTCCCAGTTGTCAATGAATGGGACTGGTATTGACTTGCAATATCTGTCAAGACGGCCATTGACACCAATTGCCCTTGACAACCATTCATTGCCAACTCTCCTAGGCAGGACACCACATATGATAGGGATCCCTCCCTTTGACCTAATACGTCCTATAGCTGTCTTGAACTTATCAAGAAGCTCCTCATTTCTACACCGGCCAATATCATTTCCTCCTGCACTAAGGCAGATAATGGGTTTATTCCCATTACCAGACAAGATATTGTCCATCCTTTCAATTATATCCCCCACCCCAGCTCCTGGCAAACACACCCTCATCCTATTTTAATTTTTCCAACAAAAAGCTGTGTCCAGGTACAGTACCTGGGAGTCGCCAACAATTAAGGTTTTCGTACCTTCCCTGTTAGCCTTGTCCCTCACTATGCTAACGTCCAATTCGTCTATCAAAGGACTGAAAGAGTTGGTACACTTAGCTGTTGTTGTTGTATCCTTGGTGGGTTTTTTCACCACCTTGGTGTGTTTTTTCACCACAAGTTTGGTCGTCCCTTTCCTCACAACCTTCCATTCGCATGAGTTTTCGTCAGACACAGGCTTTCCTTGTCTCATTTCTTCCTCCATCCTCGCTATCACCTCCTTTAATTTGAAGATTTCCTCCTTGGCCCTCTCTAACTCGGCCCTCTGAAAGGCACAGCCCTGTTCACAAGTAGCACTAGCCATTACCGACAATTAATCCCCTGGAGCTAAGCCTGCTGTGACCTTTCCTCTAGTGAGGTCAGATAATAATGGAGAAATAAGCAATAATCTGAATAGAAATTTTTCAACAGTTTTCACAATCTAGAATTTAAACATGAGATAGTGAAGAAAATAGATTAAGCAAGAGAGTACTAAGTAGTGACCAGTAACGATGTTAATAAACAGATAGATAAACTAAAGACTAATAAGTCACCAGTTCCCAATGAAATATTTGCCAGAGTATTCCATTAGCAAACTTGTTTAACATTGTCATTATAAACCGGTGTAGTACCAGAATCCTAAAGGACAACGAATGTGATACTGATTTTCAAGAAGGGAGAAGAGCATTATCGTCAAACTATCATTCAATCTGGTTAAAATCAATTCCAGGCAAATTGCCGAAAGAAATAATTTCAAACTCAATTCGAAATCACCTTGAGAAACACAAATTGATCAATGTTCACAGCATGACTACCGAATGGATATAGAATCCCTAGAAAGAATACAGAAGAGAATGACAAGACTAATCCCGGGCATTAGGAACCTTGAGTACAGAGACAGGTTAAAGCGTCTCAATCTGCACTCCCTCGAGAGACGTAGAGTGAGGAGCGATATGATTACAAAGGTACTCAAACTATCCAACCAGAAGCGAACTCGTAATAATGGTTTTAAATTTGACAAATTTAGATTTAGGCACGAAATAGGTAAACATTGGTTTGGAAATAGATAATGGACGAGTGGAACAAGTTACCAAACATCATCATTAACTCGAATACGCTGGATAGCTTCAAGGTTGGATGGATATATGAGCAATAGGGGTTGGGTGTAAATGGGACTGCCCAGTATGGGCCAATAGACACGCATCAGTTTCCTCCATTCTTATGTTCTTATGTTCTTATCTGACTGTATTGGTTCAATCTTGTATCGTGATGGTTGCGATTGAGTCGATTTATGTCGTGAGGCAGGAGCACTGGCTGCAACCACACATCTTGGGTCTCCCTTTTCCTGATCCAGTGGTGCCAGTCTTGCAACGACTAGGGAGAGAGAGAGCTGCAATGGACTGCTGATAGTCTAGTCTTTCGTCCGCCAGTATAGTCGATGGGTTGCCATGGTGGTCACCTCCTCCGCCTATACCGTTGTTGGGGTCTTGCTGGAGAACACACACACACACACACTCACACACACACACACACACACACACACACACACACACACACACACACACACTTTTTTGTCTGGACTCAATTAAAAGAAAAGTTTTGATATCCCTGTAATCAGAGTGAACGTGACAAGCTAAACAGACAGACATACAGAGCAATAACCAACCTGTTTGTAGATGTTTAGTACAGTAATTTGAAATAAAATGAACATAATGAACACTACAGTATGTAATCCGCCGGTCAATCACACATGGCTGGACTGGAAGAATATTATAAATGCTCAAAACGTAGCCGGGGATGTACACCTGTGTGTATGACCTTGTTGTGTTACCACGTGATGTATTGTACCACAAAGTGTTAAGTGTTGTACCAACAGATGTTAAGTGTTGTACCACAAGGTGTTAAGTGTTGTACCAACAGGTGTTAAGTGTTGTACCACAAGGTGCTAAGTGTTGTACCACAAGGTGTTAAGTGTTGTACCACAAGGTGTTAAGTGTTGTACCACAAGGTGTTAAGTGTTGTACCAACAGGTGTTAAGTGTTGTACCACAAGGTGTTAAGTGGTGTACCACAAGGTGTTAAGTGTTGTACCACAAGGTGTTGAGTGTTGTACCAACAGGTGTTAAGTGTTGTACCACAAGGTGCTAAGTGTTGTACCACAAGGTGTTAAGTGGTGTACCACAAGGTGTTAAGTGTTGTACCACAAGGTGCTAAGTGTTGTACCACAAGGTGTTAAGTGGTGTACCACAAGGTGTTAAGTGTTGTATCACAAGGTGTTGAGTGTTGTACCACAAGGTATTAAGTGTTGTACCACAAGGTGTTAAGTGTTGTACCACAAGGTGTTAAGCGTTGTATCACAAGGTGCTGATTGTTGTACCACAAGGTGTTAAGTGTTGTACCTCAAGGTGTTAAGTGTTGTACCACAAGGTGTTAAGCGTTGTACCAACAGGTGTTAAGTGTTGTACCACAAGGTGTTAAGTGCTGTACCAACAGGTGTTAAGTGTTGTACCACAAGGTGTTAAGTGTTGTGCCACAAGGTGTTAAGTGTTGTATCACAAGGTGTTGAGTGTTGTATCACAAGGTGTTGAGTGTTGTACCACAAGGTGTTAAGTGTTGTACCAACAGGTGTTAAGTGTTGTACCACAAGGTGTTAAGTGCTGTACCAACAGGTGTTAAGTGTTGTATCACAAGGTGTTAAGTGTTGTACCACAAGGTGTTAAGTGTTGTACCACAAGGTGTTTAGTGTTGTACCACAAGGTGTTAAGTGTTGTACCACAAGGTGTTTAGTGTTGTACCACAAGGTGTTAAGGTTGTACCAACAGGTGTTAAGTGTTGTACCACAAGGTGTTAAGTGTTGTACCAACAGGTGTTAAGCGTTGTATCACAAGGTGTTGAGTGTTGTACCACAAGGTGCTAAGTGTTGTGCTAACAGGTGTTAAATAATGTCCACAAGGTGTTAAGTGTTGTGAACAAGGTGATAAGTGTTGTACCACAAGGTGTTAAGTGCTGTACCACAATGTGTTAAGTGTTGTACCAACAGGTGTTAAGTGTTGTACCACAAGGGGTTAAGTGTTGTACCAACAGGTGTTATTATTATACCACAAGGTGTTAAGTGTTTTACCAACAGGTGTTAAATGTTGTACCACAAGGTGTTATTATTGCACCACAAGGTGTTAAGTGTTGCACCACAAGGTGTTATTATTGCACCACAAGGTGTTATTATTATACAACAAGGTGTTGTTATTGTACCACATGGGGTAAAATGTTGTCCACAAGGTGTTAAGTGTTATGCCAGAAGATAATAAGTGTTGTATCAAGGTGTTAAGTATTGTCCACAAGGTGTTGAGTGTTGTACCACAAGGTGTTAAGTGTTGTACCACAAGGTATTAAGTGTTGTACCATAAAGTGTTAAGCATCAATGGCTGTGCGAGGCGGAAGAGTCACCCAGACTCTCGGTTTCTGTTCAGAGTTAATACACAGGATCGTGTTTTGCTGAAAAACGACCCAAAAATCGTACAAGATCTCCTCACCATAAAGGTAAAGGAATAACCATGGTACAACCATCCCAACTATCCAGCAAGAAAACCATCTTAATCATAGGTCTCGACCAGCCCTAGACTACTAGAAAACACTTCCAACATTACAGTATAAGGGGGAACGACTCACAGGCAAGAACCGAGTCACAGCAGACTGAATTGGGCTCTGGGGACCCACCCAATACCCTTTGCGTTCTTGGTTCCTTTCGGACTCTGAAGGCAACTATTTATCAGCCTCCTACCCGGAGGTGTTTAATTGTCAACAATGGAGCCTTGTGACCCGAATATGCCCCTCCACCAATCTGTTTATGCACTTCGGCAGGGAATCCATCAGGACCTGTGGCTTTGTTATTTTTCATCTTCTTGATGGCAGTAGCTACCTCATCACGGGTTGGAGGATCGCTTAGGTGGGTCAGCTCTGGGTACAGAGGGACCTACTGGGTTGACAAGACATCCACATCGGTGTTTCGGCTGAGCAGTGAATGGTAGTGCGCTTTCTAGCACTGAAGGATGCCTTCTTCATCTTTAATTAGGAAGTTACTGTCGGATGAGTGGTGGGGGCTGCGCCATGAGTGATTGGCCCCGAAAATGTTTTAGTGGAATTGAAAAAATAGCGCATCTTGTGTTGATCTGCAAGTTTTTGTGTTTCACAGGCTTTATTTTTTAAACCAGTAGTTCTTTGGATTCCGAATTTTGCGCTCGGTAGCCGCTTTCTTCTTGCGGAAGGTATCAGCTTTGGTCAGAGACTGGGGGTTGCTCTGCCAGTTAGCTAAAGCAGCACGTTTATCATCGACGAGTACAGTGATTTCCGGGTCTTTTTCATCAAACAGGTCCTGGTGTATTCTTTAGATCTGGCCTAGGGTCTCTCTGCAGGTTTTTGTCATGACAGTGTCGAGAATATTCCATTTCGCACTGGGATTTGGGTTGATTGTTGTCGGGTTGTTTATCAGCCCATGCTTGGGCTGCTCTCTGAAAGCATGGGCTACCGCTGGATCTTCCAGACGCTTAGTGTTAAAACCTCTTCTGGAGGCTTACTGCCTTCGCCGTTTTGGGACGGCGTGAAGTGAGAGCTTGGCTCTGACAAGCTAATGATAAATGTCGCAGTGGGTGTTGCCACGAACCCTTGAACTTGTCGGCCTGCCTAAACAAGGTATTGGTGATAGTGAAGTTGTGTGCAGCACACTTGCTGAGGAGGAGTAGGCGGTTGGGGTTATAGTTGCCTAGTCCATTTCTCCCTATGATTCCCTGCCAAATGTCAGTATCTCGGCCAACTCTGGTATTGAAGTCACCTAGGAGCACAACCTTACTTTCTCTAGGGATAGAGGTTAGCACTCTGTCAAAGTCAGCATAAAAGGCCTCCTTGATATCAAGTCATCCTCTGCATCCAGTGTTGGGGTGTATGCACTGATGAAGAATGCATGATGGGAGGAATTCAGTGGGATTCGGAGCATCATGAGGCGCTCGTTAAGCCCAATAGGCATTTCAGTTAGCCTATGTAGAATGCATTGGCGGATGGCAAAGCCAACTCCATAAATACAATTTTCTCCGCAGCAGGCTTACCTTTCCAAAAGAAGGTATAGTCAGACCCCCGTTGTTAGTCGACCCTCGTCTGGGAGCCGGGACTAACTAATGGCTGCTATGTCGATGTTATGCCTAGCCAGCTATTTTGCCACAAGGGCATTTCTTTTTTTCAGGAGGGTCATTTGTGCTACACAACCCAGAAGGGTCCTGACATTCTATGCAGTGACCATAGGAGGTTGTATAGTTAGTTTTTGTTTTGATCTTTGATTATGTTTGTGTTTTTGACCTCATACGGATGACCTTACCGGGGTGGTTGCCCTGTCAGGTTGGTTCTTTAGGCAGGCTATGTTTAGGGCACCTTTTTTAGCCCCTTCTCCATGTGGGTTGAGCAGAGTGGCTCCTCGAAAGGGCTGCTCAGTCGCACAGACAGGACCGGATTGCACTGCTGCCTAGATCTCAATGCATCTTATCTATGCCGACCATGTGTAGAGTTGTAACTAGAGACTCTCGGCAGTCATCTCTGCCTGTCCCTGTCGCCACTCGTCAGTCACTATAGGACTTTTGGGGGTATAGGGGTTTTGATGATGAGGAGGAGCAAGATGAGCTGGATGATGGCTGCGTATGAGTTGATTTATGTGGTGAGGAAAGAATGTAGGCTGCAACCACACATCTTGGCTCTCCCTTTCCCCGTTCCAGTGGTGCAAGTGTTGCAACGACTGGGGGGAGGGAGAGTTGCAATGGACACACACACACACACACACACACACACACACACACACACACACACACACACACACAGAGAAACATCTAGAAAAAGTGCACAAAGAAGGCACGCAAGATTATTCTCTCCCTTTCCTACTCCACATAATAAGCGCTCAACACACTGACCCTCTCGGCTCTATCTGACCATCACCACGACCTCATCTGCAAATTTGGTGAGAAGCCTCTGCACCATCCTCGACACCGGCTCCTACTACCACCCGATATCCCTCGTCCACGAATTGCTGATCGACACCACAACCGTATCCAGCCCATACGAGCATGTACTGATCACTTTAAGAACAGCCCAGTCCCTACCATTGTAAAAATTATCAACAACTTGTCATCAACCAGTGTATTCACTCCCGGTCAATCTTACCTTTTTGTACTATCACTATGTTGAGATGCCCTGTAATATAACCTTCTCCCCACCCAGTTATTATATACCATATTTGTATCACATATGTTACTTGAATATTGTTAATCAAGAGACCCATTCCCAAATTATGTAACTGTATATTTTCAGCCTTCCGGCTGCCACGCTCTTTCAATAAACCGTTAATTGTATTATTATTATTATTATTATTATTATTATTATTATTATTACACACACACACACAGTGAGACAAGATGTGTCCTGTAGACGCTCCTGATTTGGCAGCCTGGCCAAGCCTTTTTGGCCCTGCCCCCTCCTTCACCCCCAATTCCTTTTTAACCTCACTACACCGGAATTTATCAGCAAGACATTCAAGTGATCATTGCACTGATTAGTTATCAAACATTGATCCAATAGTGTATTCCAAGGAAAAACACAAAACCAAGCATGATCCACAGCAAATCACCAGTGAGCAGTGTAGTACTATACTGTAGGCACTTTGACGGTGACCTTCAAGGTGCCAGAGACAAGGATTACCATGGTGCTTACCATATACATGGCCGTGGGTACTATGTCGGCGATCCTCAAAGTGCCAGAGACAAGGACTACTATGGTGTTTACGACCAGATGAATATCAACATACCTACCAGTGTACTACGCCACAGAAATTCTGTCACTGGCCCTCAAAGTGCCGCCATTGAGTTAAAGGCCACCGCAGACAAACACTTCCATACGTCCACAATGATAGATATCAACAGACTTCCACCAGTGAAGTACTCCAGGTGCACCTTGTACTGTTTAAAGCGAGGGAACGGATATCCTGATGGCAGTGTCATTGCACTACTAAAATCACCTAACATATTCCATGCTCATAGTCATAGACATGGACGTCATAAACAGAAGGCTATCAGGACCATCACCTCCAGTAAAAACACAAAGAAACTTACTCCTGACAGACCGTACCAATACACTGAAGTTCCCCCAATATGGTACAATCTTCCCTCCCTACTGCTCTCCAATGTCACTTACCTCGCCAACAAATTTGACGAATTCGCTACCACAGTCCAGTCAGTTGCTGCCAACGTTGTTGCCATCTGCAAGGCGTGGCAGATTGTTCCCGAAACGTGCCATATTGGAGGGTATCAACTCTTTCACCATATTCGCACACATGGACGTGGAGGGGCCGTTGCCCTCTTCTGTCAAGATGAACTACGTCCATCACGCCTGGATGTTTTAGTCCCAGCTGATGTGGATGCATTATGGGTACGTGTTGTGCCACGTGCCCACCCTCGCCACACTATCTCTATCATATATTGTGTGGTATACCATTCGCCTCGTTCACCCACCAGAGACATTCTTATCACCTCATTGCCACCTCAGAGTTAGGTACCCATGTGCCAAGCTAGTACTATGTGGGGATTATAACGAAATTGATGCCACCAATATCGAGGACCAGCCGTTACAATCACAAGCTGTGAACTTCCCTAAGCACGGTCAAAACACCCTTGACCTAATCTTAACTGACTTAGCTGACCAGTACCAACCACCTCAACCAATGCCTCCTATTGGATGTAGCACACACCTCTCAATGTTCTGGTATCCAGTTCCCACTACCAGCCAAGTGCAGAGAACCTACATCAAGACCAACAGGCCGATTACTGACTCTGCAATGCGATTCTTCGGGCAGTGGATAGTTTACCACCCCTGGACTGAAGTTCTAAGTGTGGATGACCTGGACACCAAATGGACAAATTACACCAATACCACTACGGAAGCTTACCACCACTTCTTCCCTGAGAAGTTCGTCAGATTACACCAAGCTGACTTGCCCTGGATCACACCTCAGATCAAAGAACTTATGCAGCAGAGAAACAGGACCTTTTATGTCAACAAAAACAACCGTTATAGGACCCTTTGAAATAAAATCATCCATGAAATACGCGTTGTAAAGAAGTCTTACTACCCAACCAAGATGCAATACCTGAAGATGACCAACATCAGTCAGTGGTATGGTAAGCCTAACGAATTCTGTGGACTAAGCAATGAGGCACACCCCTTCCCCTTCCTTAGCCATCTCACTAGTGGTGATGCAACTGAGCAATCAAGCAACCATTTCGCAACTATATGCCAGACGCTCCCCGGCTTGACACAATCAGTCTCCTTGCTTACCTACCAGCCCCCTTTCCCACTGACTTAGTGGAAGAATTTGAAGTAGCAAAACGTCTGGACAAATTAAAGTTAAAGCGCTCCACCACCCCCTTGACTTACCAATGAACCTCTATAAGGGGTTTTCCCCGGAACTAGCTAAACCCCTCTGCTCCATCATCAATGCTTCCCTCAGTCAAGCAAAATGCCTAGCTGACTGGAAGACCTCAAATGTGTCGCCAGTGCCCAAGTCAACGAGCCCACAATCCTTAAATGAGCTACGCCCCATTGTCATCACCCCAATACCCAGCTTAATCTGTGAAAGTTTCGTTTTTGACTGGGCCTATGCTGATATTGCAGGCGCCATAGATCCTCAGCAATTTGGCAATATGAAAACTTCCTCCACCACGACGACATATACCGCCATCTGGAAAAACGAAAGACGTCTATGACTGTCGCTTTCATTGACTTCACCAAGGCATTTGACCTAGTTGACCACAATTTAATCATCAACAAAGCTATCGACCTCGGGTTTCGGAGAAGTCTTATACCATAGCTTAAAGACTTCCTTAGTGACCGACGACAAGCTGTAAGCTTCCGAGGGGCTGTCTCCACTTTTCAGTCATTCACCTGTGGCGTCCCCCAAGGCACCAAGTTGGGATCGCTCTGCTTCCTCATGCTTATCAATGATGTCCTAAGAGAAATCTCTGATCGCTGGAAAAATATCAACGACTCCACCACTAGGATCAGTATGAACAACTCGGCTCCCAACTACACCGCCCTCCAGAATATATTGAACAGTCTCCAAAACTAGGCCACCAACAACCATGTCAACATCAACCATACCACGACAATGGTTGTGCACATCAACCTCTCCTCTGACCTTGTTCCACCTCCCTCCAATACCTTGGGCCCCAACACACTCCAGGTCGTAGACTCCACTAAGCTTCTCGGCGTCACTCTAGATAACAAGCTAAATTAGAAAACACACGTCATTACAATTGTCAAATCCTCCAGTTTTCGTTTCCACCTCCTCCACCGACTCAGTCCCTCGGAGTTCCTGCGCCCGAGCTCTTCAGTGCTTACTCATTATTCCTACTTCCCAAGCTCACCTACAGTATGCCTCCCCTGCCTGGTCTTCCTCCCTAAATGCCACACAACGGAAACACCTAAAAGATGTGCAGAAGAGGGCATGCAAGATTATTCTCTCCTTCTCCTACTCCACATATCAAGAAGCGCTCAACGCACTAACCCTCCCGGCTCTCTCTGATCATCATCACGGCTTCATTTGCAAATTTGGTGAGAAGTTTATGCACCATCCTCGACACCGGCTCCTGCTTCCACCCGAGATCTCTCGTCCACGAATTGCTGTTCGACACCACAACCACATCCAGCCCATACGAGCACCTAATGATCACTATAAGAACAGCCCAGTACCAAGCATTGTAAAAGTTATCAACAAGTCGTAGTCAACCAGTGTGTCCACTCCCAGCGAATATTACCTTTTAGCACTATTACTTTGTTTTTGTTTTTTTTTGAAATGCCCTGTGCAGTGATGGGTTGTCAGACCACAGCTTACATCTCAGAAAAAGTCCAGACCTGACCTTACATTAGCGAGGTCAAATGTAAGGAGACCCCTCGCCACCCAGTCAGCAGAAGAGGCCACCTGCCTCCAATATACGCAACTTACATCTCAGAAAAAGTCCAGACCTGACCCTACATTAGCGAAGTCAAATGTAAGGAGACCCTTCACCGCCGCCACTTCATCTACCGGCTCTTCTCCCAATATATAGGACGTCGTAGCCCTCCCTCAAGGCAGAGAGAGACACACACGCAGAGAGATCACCCGCTCACATGAGGCAGAGTCACGCAAGCCCTCCCTCCGGTCGGGGGGGGGGGGGAAGTCTCCCCCCCCCCGACACCAGTTGTCACCAGCGAAGCAGTCTCCCATTGAGACAGCCCAGAATCACCTGCTAGACCTCCCTCAGGTCACGTGAGTTTTTGTCAGAGCTATCCATAGGATGAGTTGCTTACGTGGGAAGTGTATTCATTTCATGTTGTGTCCGAGAATCAGTGTCTGGTAACGTAAAATTGATATCCTAGTAACTTCGATAGGTGTTATTGATGTGTCCATGCTATTGTCGTAACTAATAAACAGTTGTAACGAAGCGGTGTTTGAGAAGTCGTCCTTAAGAACGTAATAGATGTGTATTGACGTATAACAGGGGTCACCAAACTACGGCCCCCGGGCCGGATCCCAAGTCCTTCCCCGGCTCGTGGTAGCTCCGCCTACGCTCTGACGTTACCAGAGCTTTCGTTCTGGCTTGCAAGTATTGAACAGAATGATTATGCGGCCCACACTCGTCATTCTTTCAGTTATCCGGCCCATTGTGAAAAAAGTTTGGTGACCCCTGACGTATAAGATAAGTGTATTGACGGTGTAAATAACTAACCGGCCACGTTACCAAACTCTTCCTCCTTTACATTCCTTCTACTATAAATATTCTACCTATATGTAATTTTCTTCATTTGTGAGTTATGCCTCATTATACCTGCTGCATGACCTTCTCCCCACTTAGTTATTATACTGTATATCATATTTGTATCACTTATGTTACTTGTATATTATTTAAGAACATAAGAACATAAGAACATAAGAATGGAGGAAACTGCAGCGAGCCTATTGGCCCATACTGGGCAGTCCCATTCACACACAACCCCTATTGCTCATATAAGCATCCAACCTATGATTGAAGCTATCCAGCATATTCGAGTTAATGATGATATTTGGTAAATTGCTCCATTCATCCACTACTTTGTTTCCAAACCAGTGTTTACCTATTTCGCGCCAAAATCTAAATTTGTCTAATTTAAAACCATTGTTACGAGTTCGCTCCTGGTTGGAAAGTTTGAGTACCTTTGTAATGTCCACTTTGTTTAGCCCTGACTTCCATTTATATACCTCGATCATGTCGCCCCTCACTCTACATCTCTCGAGGGAGTGCAAATTAAGATGTTTTAACCTGTCTCTGTACTCAAGGTTCCTAATGCCCGGGATTAGTCTTGTCATTCTCCTCTGAATTCTTTCCAAGGATTCTATATCCATTCTGTAATACGGTGATCAGAACTGAACTGCGTAATCCAGGTGAGGTCTCACAAGCGCAAGATATAATCGTTAGGTGACCTCGCTAGAATTGCAACTAACACTCCTTTGTATAAGCCCAAGTGCTTTATTAGCCTTGATACGAGCAAAAAAAACAAAGTTTACTTGGCTTAAGGTTCCTACTTATCATTACTCCTAAATCTCTCTCGCAGTCGGATTTCTCAATGGCATCGTTGTTCATCTGGTAACTGGTTTCCCTGTTTACATCTCCTATATTGAGTACTTTACATTTGTCCATGTTGAATTTCATCTGCCATTTTTCAGACCATTCGAAATTTCTTTTTAGAACTTCCTGTAGTTTTGCGGAGTCCTCGTCAGACTTAATAACACGTCCTATTGTAGTGTCATCAGCAAATTTACTTATGTTGTTGTCTATGCCAATATCTATGTCGTTTATGTGTATAATAAATAATAATGGTCCAAGTACTGAGCCTTCGGGAACTCCACTAGTGACGTTGCTCCAATGGGATTTAGTGCCGTTAATGCTCACTCACTGTTTCCTGTCCTGTAACCACGCCCTAATCCATTAAAGGATATTACCTTTGATGCCATGTGCTTCTACCTTTCTAATTAGTCTCTTGTGGGGGACTCTGTCGAAGGCTTTGCTAAAGTCGAGATATACCACATCATAATTGTGCCCCTCGTCCACCGATTCGAAAACTGATGAAAAGAATCGTAATAAATTAGTTAGACATGAACGCCCGCTTGTGAAGCCATGCTGGGAATCATTGATCAATTGGTGCTTCTCCAGGTGATTTCGAATATAGTTTGAAATGATTGCTTCCAGTAATTTGCCTACTATTGATGTTAGACTGATTGGGCGTTAGTTAGAGGATAATGATCTATCCCCCTTTTTGAAAATCAGCATTACATTCGCTATCCTCCAGGATTCTAGTAATATGCCTGTTTTTAGGACATGTTAAACAACTTTGCTGAGGGCATACTAAGCTCTTCGTTACATTCCTTTAATACTCTGACAAATATCTCATCGGGACCAGGTGACTTATTAGGCTTTACTTTGTCTATTTGCTTACTAACATTGTAACTAGTCACTACTATCTCGTTTAGTTTGTTTTCTTCACTATCTCTGAATAGAGTGGGTGCCTCGTGTATCATGTTTAAATTTTCGGTGGTGAAAACTGTTGAAAAATATTTATTCAGATTATTGCTCATTTCTCCGTCGTTATCAGTTAGCGAGCCGGTATCTGACTGTATTGATCCAATCTTTTCTCGTGTTTTAGTTTGATACATTTGGTAGAATCCTTTGGGGTTTGTCTTTGCCTCCATGGCTATCTTTACTTCATTATTCCTCTTAGCTTTCCTTATCTCGGACTTAACCCTACTGGCTAATACCTTATAATAATCCAGGAGGGAAATTTCGCCATTATTTATCCTTCTACCTATAGCCTTCCTTTGGCCAATAATGTGCAGTGAGTGGTAGGGTGTCAGTGTCATTCTGGGGGTGGATGTGGGCACATGGGCCAGGTGAACTGGTCAAGATCAATGGCCGTTTCACTGGTGAGCAGTATGTAGAAATCCTAGAGCAAGTGCTAATTCCTACAGTCCAGGCTATGGCAGTTCCAGCCCCCCATACTATCAGGATGGTTCATGACAACAGTTCCATTCATACCAGCAACATAGTGAAGGACTACCTCCAGGATCACTTTGAAATTGAGGTCATCGACTGGCCAACACTAGGATGTGATATCAATCGGATTGAACATATTTGGGCCATGATGAAACGTGATTGGGATATTGGGGAGCAGCGAACCTGTGCAGCAATAGAGGCCTGAAGCTGGTCGACTCCATCCCTAATCACCTAGATGAAGTCCTAAATGCAATGGGTGGCTGGACCAAATACTAAGATGTGTGTATTGGTGTATTGTTTGGATTTTAATATTGTTTGTAAATACAATTAATATATATTAACTCACCTACAGTGTTATCTTAAATCCATGTCCTTAATGATGTCTTAAACTATATAGCATGAAAATTCATAACAAAGTAACTTAACAGTCACAAATTATGTATTGTGTGGTATACAATGATCTGTATGACACGTCGTGGAATGTGTTGTCTTATAACACAATATAACTATATAGTTACAATTGCTACCATCATTGAAATGCTCATGATGTTCAGCACACAATATTAACAGTAACTGAGCACACTCCATAATATATGAAGCTTGCATATTGTGGTGGGATGTTTAAACACTGGAACTTGGAAGAATTGGAACTAGATTAAGTCTCAATACTATTTTACAATACTGATAACTTTTTCACTCCACTCTATTTAACATAAGTATATAATTATATAATGTTGCATATTATCACAAATATTTATTAAGCAAAGGATGGGTGGAATATAAATAAACATTACCATAATCTCTTTGTCGGAATAACAACAAAATTGTGACGTGATCGCTGAGTAAAACTAGCTGACCAAGGCCCTTCACCCTGATCCTTGCATATTTCATTTTTATCCTTAATATATTCCATTCTTTAAAGTATCATTGTGACCTGAGCGGCAATAAGCACCCAGGGCACTGTACCAGTTCCATGAATTCGTAGCCATAAAGAAACAGCTGTAAGACAAAACGTAGTTAAAAAGGCAGCTTGAAATTATGGTGGTATAAATAATAAATAAACCTGCCTCTCATCCAGGCCCCCCCCCCCCCCCACACACACACAAACTACAGTGGGCGACATCTGTTGGCCGACCATAGCATTTCCCCCAGCTGTTTCGAAACTTCAGACTCAAGGCTATTCGAGTCCTCACTGTGGATGGGTAGTGGACACGACTTTTGTGCACGATAGTACAATGAAAGACAAAAGAAAGTCGTGTGTATGCATTGTGTGTGTGTATATATATATATATATATATATATATATATATATTATATATATATATATATATATATATATATATATATATATATATATATATATATATATGCAAGTAAATCACTGTAGGTGCGCGTGATCTAGGTATATGCTGATAACCACCAGGAAAGAAGAAAACACGAAGTTCCCAAGCGCTTTCGTGTAATTCACATCTTCAGGGGTGAGTACAGTACGAACACCAGGAGATGTGAATTACACGAAATCGCTTGGGAACTTAGTGTTTTCTTCTTTCCTGGTGGTTATCAGCATATATATATATATATATTTATATATATATATATATATATATATATATATATATATATATATATATATATATATATCGCCTACTGACTCGGTAATGTCTAAAACCTGAATGAACCCGAAAACAAACTCAGTACAACATTTCAGGCTCATCATGGATCCTATAGCAACGATCTAGACGCCAGGCACCACCCCACTGCCGGCTGTACAATTCACGATACTATTTCCTCCCCTAAGCACTTGATAACCTTTTGTAATATCAGCATATTGGCAACTCTGGGGATTCATTTGTATCGGGGTAAAATTTAATAAGATATTCATTCGTCCTGAGTTAGTCCCAGTGAAAGAGGGGTAAGATTACCAGCGCTGGCTGGCGTATTAACAGACGGGAGATTGGCTCGCGGAGCTGGTGAGGGAACGATGAACTATTGTGATGTTCACGTCAAGTTTGTTCTCAAGATCAGTGAGGATGATCTCGTTTAGTTATATTACTGTGCTGAGGCAAGACCTGGGAGGGAGAGAGAGAGAGAGAGAGAGAGAGAGAGAGAGAGAGAGAGAGAGAGTTCTATTATGAATGTGGGTTATTTAACACCATTTGTAAACAAGACATATACATACATTTTCATTTGGCTGATGTCAAACAGCTAACGACTCCTACAAGTGACAATTCAACAGCTCTCTCTCTCTCTCTCTCTCTCTCTCTCTCTCTCTCTCTCTCTCTATATATATATATATATATATATATATATATATATATATATATATATATATATATATATATATATATATATATATACACACACACACGAGGCAACAGAGGTGACATAGAAGCAGATAAATAATAGAGGAGGCACAACACTGGGTGATATATATCATACATTAAATCAGTATAACGACTGATGATAGTGATCTCTTTATTCATCTTCTTGTTGATGTTGGCGCTGATTGTTGCTGTTCTGCCTAGTGCTACTGTTGCTGTCTATGCCAAGTGCTACTGTTGCTGTCTATGTCTAGTGCTGCTGTTGCTGTCTATGTCTAGTGTTACTGTTGCTGTCCCGGTCTAATGGTACTGTTGCTGTCTATGTCTAGTGTTACTGTTGCTGTCTATGCCAAGCGCTACTGTTGCTTTCTCTGTCTAGTGTTACTATTGCTGTCCCTGTCTAGTGTTACTGTTGCTGTCTATGTCTAGTGCTACTGTTGTTGTCTCTGTTTAATGCTACTGTTGCTGTCTATTCCTACCGTTGCTGTCCCTGTCTCGTGCTACTGTTGCACCCTCTGTCTAATGCTAATGGCTCTGTCTAGTGCTACTGTTGCTGTCTATGTCTAGTGCTACTGTTGCAGTCTCTGTTTAATGCTACTGTTGCTGTCTATTCCTACCGTTGCTGTCTCTGTCTCGTGCTACTGTTGCACCCTCCGTCTAATGCTACTGGCTCTGTCTAGTGCTACGGCTGTTGTCTTTGCTAATTTTGCTACACAACACGCCGCAACCTTCCACCCCCACCCTCCTTGGAGCTGCTCTGTGAAGAGCTCTATTCTGAAGGCACAGCTTTAAAAAGACACCTTACTCAAGTGCAACCTATTTATTTTCAATGTTTTTTTTTTTTACTCCTGCTGACGCTGATCCGTTTCCTGCTTTTGGTCCAGATTTTTTCACTTTAATTGTTACTTCCTCTGTTGCTACTTCTACTGCACCTCTTGTTATTACTATTAACATGGAAACTACCTTTTCCATCACTACTTTCTACTACTACTACTACAACTACTACTACCTTCAGTATTACTTCCCCTACTGTTATCATCTAATGCCCGTAACTGCTGTGATCACCGCTGCTGCTGGGTGTGAAGGACACTACCGAACAGCCGAGGAAGGGCGACGCATGCGCATACCTCTTCAGGATGAATCAGGCGAAAGATACGCTTCCTTATATTAGTTTTCAAAATATTTATGCAAGTTCTCGTCAAAGCCTCGCTGTGGGGCCGTGATTGTCGATCTTAAAACCCAAATCTTTTCCAAAACTTTTGCCAAACAAAAGGAATTAAGACCTTGGAAAACATGAATAAATCTCATAGTGATTAAATATGTATCACTTGTAACCGAGGGAAACAACGAGTGAGGGAAAGTGAGTAAGGAAGAGCGAATGAGGGAGTGAGTGAGGGAGAGTGAGTGAGGGAGGGAGAGTGAGTGAGGGAGGGAGAGTGAATGAGGGAGAGTGAATGAGGGAGTAATGGAGGATGAGGGAGAATGAATGAGGGAGTGAGTGAGGGAGAGTGAATGAGGGAGTGATGGCGGTAGAGTGAATGAGTGAGTGAGTGATGGAGAGTGAATAAGGGAGTGAGGGGGTGAATGAGAGAGTGAGTGAGGGAGAGTTAATGAAGGCGTGAGTGAGGGAGAGTGAGGGACACCAAATGAGGGAGGAAGAGAAAATGAATAAAGGAGGAAGGAAGAGTGTCGAAGGAGTAAGCAATAGAATTAAGGGGAGCGTATACGAAGGAATGGGGGGAGGGAGTGAGGGGAATGAGAAGGAGAGATAAAAGGATTGTAAGAGGGAGTGAGGAATTGGGGAGAGCAGAAGTGAGAGAGTGAAGGAAGAGGGGCAGTGAGAGAGTGAGTGGAGGGGGGGGGGGAATGAGAGTGAGGAGAGGTAGAGGGTAACGGAAAGGGAGGGAGTGAGGGGAGGGAGGGAAAGAGAGAATGAGGAGAGGGAAGTAAAGAGTGAGTGAGGGGAGGAGATAATTAGAGAGAGAGGGGAAGGAGAAGAGTGAGAGGAAGTAGGAGAGCGTAAGGGGGAAGTAGGAGAGAGTAAGGGGGAAGTAGGAGAGAGTAAGGGGGAAGGAGGAGAGAGTAAGGGGGAAGGAGAAGAGAGTGAAGGGAAGGAGAAGGTAGTTCGACAATGTGGGGAGGGGGAGGGAGGGAATAAGAGGAGTAACAGGTCGAGTGAATGAGGAGTGGGAGATCAAGTGAGTAAGCAAGTGTCTGAGAGATCGAGTGAGAGGAGTAGTGAGGGGTCAAGTGAGTGGAGGAGTCAATGAGAAGGTAGGTGAAAGAGGGAGAGGTAGAGGATTGGATGAGGGAGTTAGGGAGAGAGAGAGAGAGAGAGAGAGAGAGAGAGAGAGAGAGAGAGAGAGAGAGAGAGAGAGAGAGAGAGAGAGAGAGAGAGAGAGAGTTATCGCCTGGCAGAGCAAAAAAAAAAACTACATCCCCCACGTATTCTATTTATGGCCAAATTATGAAAATCGTCTGTTTATTGTATAATGATGTAAATGAGGCTTCTACACTAATCGTACCTTTATCTTGATATTAAACCACAAGATCATTATTGCCATTAAAATTAACAAGAAAAAATATATTATAAAAAGACATCAACGAACAACAAAAAAATAAATACGAAAATTATCTCCACTTTCACGTTAATACAACCCGGGTTTATTTCCCTCCTTGATATGACGACCCCAACCACAACAGCGGCGGTGTCTGTAGGTGGAAGGGCTGTCATTAATTATCTCTATGGATGGAATGGCAGGTCAAAACTAGATGTTTCTTTCCTATAGTACGGCAAGTCAATCCCAGGTGCAGCTGACCATGTATATTCTTTGTGGATGTTTTCATTGACGCACCATTAATTATGGGTTGCGCAGCTGTCTCGGGCGGGTATCGGATGAGGTATATTCTCTCTTTCTCCCCTTCCCTCCCTCCCCTTCCTCCCCATTACCTGTGGCTCTAAGAAGGTAAACAACGGGCCCTGGCATAATATTATTCTTATTGATAAGAATTCTTGAAAGGCCTTGTGAGCGTTAAATGAATATTAATAAAGGAGGAGATGAGATTACAATAAAAACGGCAAGTCATAAGGAATTGTTTTGTTAGGTCGAAGGTCAATAACAAACCGCACTGCCGCACTTCTGGGGCTCCCCACTACCTGTGCTCCCAAGAATGTAAACAAACTGACCACTGTGTAGGTTGTTACGACCTACCTCTCTGACCACTGTGTAGGCCAGCACGACCAACCTCCCTGACCACTGTGTAGGCTGCCACGTCCTACCTCCTTGACCACCGTGTAGGTTGTTTCGACCTACCTCTCTGACCACCGTGTAGGCCAGCACGACCAACCTCCCTGACCACTGTGTAGGCTGCCACGACCAACCTCCCTGACCACCATGTAGACTGCCACGACCTACCTCCTTGACCACCATGTAGGCTGCCAGGACGTACCTTCCTGACCACCGTGAAGGCCAACACGACCTACCTCCTTGACCACCATGTAGGCGGCCACGTCCTACCTCCCTGACCAACGTGTAGGCCAGCTCGATCTACCTCCCTGACCACCGTATAGGCCAGCACGACCTACCTCCCTGACCAACGTGTAGGCTAGCATGACCTACCTCCCTCATCACCATGTACGCTGTCACAACCTACCTCTCCGACCACCGTGTAGGCTGCCACGACCTGCCTCCCTAACCACCGTGTAGGCCAGCACGACCTACCTCCCTGACCACCGTATAGGCCAGCACGACCTACCTCCCTGACCACCGTCTAGGCTAGCATGACATACCTCCCTGACCACCGTATAGGCCAGCACGACCTACCTCCCTGACCACCGTATAGGCCAGCACGACCTACCTCCCTGACCACCGTATAGGACAGCATGACCTACCTCCCTGACCACCGTGTAGGCTGCCACGACCTGCCTCCCTGACCACCGTCTAGGCTAGCATGACATACCTCCCTAACCACCGTATAGGCCAGCACGACTTACCTCCCTGACCACCGTGTAGGCTGCCACGACCTGCCTCCCTGACCACCGTCTAGGCTAGCATGACATACCTCCCTGACCATAGTATAGGCCAGCACGACCTACCTCCCTGACCACCGTACAGGCCAGCACGACCTACCTCCCTGACCACCGTATAAGCCAGCACGACCTACCTCCCTGACCACTGTATAAGCCAGCAAGACCTACCTCCCTGACCACCGTGTAGGGCAGGACGACCTACCTCCCTGATAACATTACCTGCACACCACTACCACCATCACTCCCACCACACACAAACACACACACACACACAGGTAACGTGTCATCTAACAAATTTGTAATACAGCATTTAATTTATATGTACTTGAGACTCCTGCCAGATGCTTCTGGTAACAGTGTACAGGGGTACCAAGTGGCAGCACGAGGATTTTATGGAATAAAATGTAGATATTGAAACATAATTGTTCTTCAGTTCTTGCGACTAACACTGTATTTAGTAGTTTATTACAGTACACTTGTTTATACATTTGCTTGTACGCACAATAAAAAATTATTTTTACACTTTTATGTCACACAATATGACACAACACCTGAAGGATTTTTGAATACCCTGCCATGAGTCTGTATTCATCTTGAAATTTATCGAACTCAGAACATCAGTAAATTTTAAAAGTAACACCACATGTACTTTTTTCGATTTATAGTTTGTTGTTAAGCTCTAATTGGGGGGGCGGGGCGAGGATTAAGGGGTCCTGGCCCATGACGACGTGGATCAATGGGTCCAGGTCCATGACGACGTGGACCAATAAGTCCTGGCCCATGACGACATGGACCAATGGGTCTTGGTCCATGACGACGTGGACCAACGGGTCCTGGTCCCTGACGATGTGGACCAACGAGTCCTGGTTCATGACGATGTGGAGCAATGGGTTCTGGTCCCAAACGGTGTGGACCAACAGGTCCTGGTCCCTGATGTATGACCTCCTCAAATCTGAACTACGGGCTTGAATCAATATATTTAAAGAGACTAGATTGAGTTATAAAGCTCTTCTTCACACTTTAAGACGTGAGAAGGCAGAAGCAAGACACAAAGAGATGACCACTTAGTAGTTATTTAAACAAATGAAGACAAAAATCGAACTATTTAAAATGTCACCAAAACATGTCATCCAATGTGTGTAAGGTTTCAGATGCTCACAATCTCAGAAAAGGAATAAGTACTATATTGTTTTGTTATATATCCCAGTTCAGTAGCAATCGCCAGATACCTCAATGAAAGCAATTAGATCTCTTGGACTCATGACACGTACGGAAGCAGCAGGGAGTCTTGACCTTTAGCGATGTTATGGATGTGCTCAAAAGAAACCTTAAAGTGGTCTCTCATGCAGTGTTCACTAATAAAAAGCCGACTTATAAGTAAATGTTCACTAAGAAATAAGGCTTTTATGCAGTGTTCACTAAAAACAAGGCTTTTCTGTAGTGATCTCTTTACAAAAATTTTACGCAAATAAACATTTAGGCAATTATTATCTTTGTTTGAGAAGAAAAGAGAGTTATGAAAACGCATAAATTTAGGGATGATAAGTAAATAAAAAAAATTAATTAAATTAAATAAGTACGTAAGGACATTAATAACGGGAGAGAAATAATCCATAAAAGAATAATATTCTTGGTCCCTAAAAGTGTAAAAATAAAATTAAATAATGTATAACAAAATGAGAAGAGAAAAGGCACAGATAAACG